>DWJN01000910.1:0-20394 GCA_018248895.1 Carystus phorcus
CTTGGCATGATAAATTATGTGTCTATAGGTATGTTTAATTTATTGATGAGTACCAACAACATATTATTGTTTTTATTTAAAAATTTTTCATATTAACATGGGAAATATGAACTGACTGACTGACGAGGAATAGTTTTTGTATGCTATATATTGTTGAAAACAGAGGAATGAGGATGTTAAATATATTAAATGATATAATGAGGATAATAATTAACTGAAACTCTACTATGTCTAATATATTTCAGATATACTTAATAATAGTGTTATTGACGTTACAATTATATAAAGGGTTGACATAATAGAATACATAATAAAAGTAAAATTGCTGTTAACAAAGTATTTTAAGATTCATTTCTCTGTTGCCCCATTATTCCGACCATAACGGAAAGATTAATCAGTTCACTTAAATAGTTTAAATTTCCGAATCGGAATGTGGTAAAAGCCGTAGCAGCAGCCCTGGCCGTAAAATGTCAGGGGAGTCACGGCGTGACGGTCTCTCGCGCACCCATCCGGCACCAATCGATTACGTTCCGGCCCGTACGCCCCTGTCTACGTCTGATTCGTTTTTGGTACCAGGGATTCGGGATTAGCGGCCTATACCTTTTGTAGGGATATTTGCTCGTCTGAATTATAATAACAAATTGTTTTCATTCTATTTAGCTCCTTGACTTTGAGACCTGAATAGTTTTATCGAAAATGTTAACTACAGTATAATATTTATCGTCTTAAGAATTTCCCTAATTTAAAATTATAGTAATATATTACGGTACCAATAAAATTGTATACAAAAATACTGCTTTAAAAAGCCACGTTTCATGTTTACAATGATTTAAAAACTTTGTACACATTCTCCGGTTTAAAATGACAAAATGTAAAGTTTTTGAATGGGGTTGTTCAAAAATTGTCACTTGAAGCGGAAACTTAGCAAGCACAAAGTTGAAGCACTGCTCTTTGGCTGACAATGAACCTTTAGCCCCCTTCTCCCTGTAGCAGCCGGCGCGGCGTGGCGCAATCAAGCTAAAATGGACACAATTAGGGCCCAGTCATTTTTAATTGACGCCGCTCTCCGTTTCCAGCGAGTTCTTGTTACAACTGAACATCAGTCAAATCATAAATGAAGTTGTAACGCATGCGAAAACGGCTTATCAAATTATAAAAATACAGTAATAATGACATGACTTAAAAATCATGTATTCTTAAAATGTGAACTAAGAGTTCGACAAGCTGGTACATTGTAACGTTCTTGGTAGTCAAATAAATTACTCGATTCTGTCTTATAGTCATTGTACTAATTGCCGCTGACTACAGTAAGATTCATTGTTATAAGAGTTAAGGTAGAGTCATGCCCAAGTGTTTTATTTATACCTAGAAACGCGTCAAACCATCTTTCACGAACTGCAACTTTGTAGAAAGAAAACACAGAATCGATTGACGCCTCCGAAATAGAATACGAAACGACGGTACGTTTTGAAGAAAAGGAATTTCTAATTTAGTAGCACCTTTTTTTTGCCCTCTTTCGTCGTCATATTTTCTCTGTTCCGTTCGAATGACATAAATATGCCTACCGATAACGATTTACACAGAAATCGTGTTTCCTTTAAGATTCCTACAATTCTGAGTCAATTATTTTAATGAAAGTAAGGAGATACTTTTCTAAACAATGGTTTTAATGACGTCTGAGATTTGTGAGGGCAACGGTTCGATGTGTCACTTAACACTGAATTTGAGTCACGGCGCGTGGCTTGAGGACTAATGGGGAAGCTTAGGTGTCGTGGCTTCGTTCTGTTCCTGCGACCGCTCCGACGTCGCTCGCCCTGAATATTAATGTACGACGCAGCGCGGTTACGAATACCTGTCAAACTTGTGTACACATTTAACAAAGGTCGGGACAGATTTTATTAGCAAAATAGCAAAAATTCGGCATCCGAATAATCTTAAGTTTGGTTTAACAACATTAGTAGTGTCCAGTCTAAGATACTAAATTATTATCACTTGAACCCCGCTTAGAAATCAAAGATTAATATTAGTTATTCTGTAATAACTTTTTATCAGTAAAATTAGAATAACTGGTTTCTATGATTTTTTTAGATTTTGGCTTTAGTACAAAACAAAACATTCCACTGCTTACAAGCCAGGAAAACCATTACAAACAACAACTAAACAAGCTGCTTAATACTCGCTAATGACTAATTGGGGACAATAACAATTCAAACTACGTATATTATTCCGACACAATTAATTTAATTACTCATTCGAGGTACCACACCGTCTATGATGTTTAGTTCATAATTATTTTCATCGATGTCTTTGTTCAATAATATTAAGCTTGTTTACGAGTAGGCTGCAATGTTATGATTGAGGTTAAGACTAGCATAATTTTAAAAAATATATTCATATTGATTTTATCGTCGATTTGAACGTAGTATTTGGATCACGTATTCCAGGTATTGTATTATAATATTCTATTGATATCAAGAACAGGGCCTCGTTTTCTTGGTGGCGTCGTACGAAAAAGTAGCCATTGCGCCTTCCGTAAAAGGTGCGAATTGTCGGTCACGGGTCCCGAGGCGGATGATATACGTTATCGAACTTTCGTAAGGTCCAGTTTGCTCAACGTTTATTTATTCATATACATCAGATATTGTTAAAAGTAATATATAACTACGTTGTAAATAACAGAGAAATATCATTAAGGTATAAAAATTACACCAAGACTAAGTAACTGCTTGTGTGTCGGTAAAATCTAAACAAATATGTAGTACTCGCGACGACTTTCATATTAATAAATTTATGTACTTATTATTCAATAAATATTTTTAGTATGTAAATGTTTTATATTTAGTAAAATATCCTGGGATAGTGTATTTTGAAATGAACGTTCATGCCATTATCGTGCGGCAGGAAATGCGTTTGTAACTTGTAGTTTATGTAAACAAATAATATGCATTCCAGTTTATTTTTACCGTACATCGTTTCTGAGTCAGTCGTATGGAGTGATATGAATGATTTGTGTACATAATTTCCACTATTACATACAGTGTAACGTATGTACACTGTCTGCCTGTATGTACTATTATCGTCTAGGAAAGCGATACAATACAATAGGTTTTCTAAGTTTGCTTTATTATAATCTATACGTATCGTTAGATAATCGCATGTTTTATCAGATAAAGCTTAGTCAGTTTTCTTACATTTAGACCAATACAGAACATAGCCTAATTCGCAAATCACGTTAAAATCTTTTGTAGTGCAAATTCAAAGATTTCATATATATAATTCGACGATTTAGGATTGACGTATCTTTCCTTGTAAATTTTAATTATTTAGAGCAATATTCCTAATAATACAATGTCAATTAAAGAATTTATTCAAATTTAAATCATGGAGTGGTTATCATCTTCCTCACGGTTGACATAGACAGTAATGTGCAAATAATACTACGTGTGGTTCGTCTGAATACACTTTACAGCAAGCCAATAATCTGCAGCCAGTGAGTCACGTCGATAGTTATTCAAAATGCAAAGTGGGTGCATTTTACTGTTCAATCGTTATCACTAGTAATATGCTGTCTATTGTTTCAGCGTTCGTAGGGTTGATACTAACTGTATACCAAAGAAGAAAACTATGAAATATAAAATTAGTAGTGGGTCGATCATTTGGACTCGCGGAGAATGGTTACCGATTAATTTGTTTGGTGGTGGTGGATCGTACAACAGGATGGTGGATTGAGCTTCGTTCCTAGTTATTTCCGGAATATTAAACATATAACTTCATGACATGGGTTATTTTATAAAGATGGAAGATCTCTCTAGAGAGTTCTCCTTATGAGCCGATGTTGTATTGGAGACTATTTTTCTATTGTTCATGTTCATAATGAACAGTAACCAATTACTTTGGTGATCTATTTGCTTTTTCTCTAGTCCTTCTGGCTACAAAAATTGTACTTTTTGATATTTAATATAAATTGAAAAAAATAGGCATGTAAGGCTGTTCAAAAAATGAATGCAAAAAGTTTTAGAAGCGTAATAAATAATAATTAAGAAGTAGAAAGGTTATGAATAAAGTAATGCATAACATAGCATTGCAAGTTAAGCAAATTATGCTTAATGCATATATATTGTTGTATTTTATATCTATAGGTATAGCTGAGAAACGAGCAGACGAGCCAGTTCACAGTAAAAGGTCCCCGCCACTACAATAATTGTTAGAAAACACCCATTAATACCGTCACAATCCTCCTGAAAATAATAATCATTATGGAGCGTGGGATTTTTAAACTTTTACAAAGGATACAGGACAATAGAACAGAGAAGACGCATACATAAAATAAAATTTACTGTGGAATAAAATACTAGCAAGATGTCTGAGCTCAGTAAGCGCACAGTAATAGTTTTTAAATTCACCAGACGATAAAACTCTGTACGTTATAGCAAATAAACATAGAATTCTCCGTAGCTTTCAGTTGTGTACGGGATATAAAGGTACTTTTTATAAAAGAGCGCTGTGTATGCAAGACTTTTATCCATGCGTTGTTTAAATATATCCTGCCAGGAGACTAAAGAATAGGAGTTTTATAATCTAAACATGTACTTTCTAATTACGTTACGAAAATATATTTATAACGAAAGGACGTAACAATAAAACGAAATTTTAAGTATTGCTTTACGTGTATACGTATTCTTGTAACCGTCTAAAACTAACTCATTGAGTGAGCTTATTTTACAAATATATGAGTACACACGATATACATTTTATACATGTATTTGACCCAGTTGTATGGATTGTGGATATGGTTAAAATGCGGTGGCGCAGAAAAACTTTTGATAGGATGACAGATGACACTGACAGTAATATATTACTCTATCTACATCTAGTTCGTTCTTTATTTGTTTACGGTATTACGAGTATTACGACAAACTACTCTGACAATCGAGTCAGTCGAGATCGAGTCGAGAAGATCGCTTCCTGTGCAAAATACATATCGTAAGTATTCGCATCATAGTAAAATGTAGAACAGGTAAGTAGAAATTTTCACAGTTGTTTCAGTTTTCCCCTGAGACGCACAGTATTCACGGGTCTATGTACAATTTTGCTACGCTCAGCCGATAGGCTCGTTGCCATACTGGTTGCAGGCATGTCGGTCGGTGCAGCGCGTGGCGGCGCGCGGCGTCGATCGTACCGCCGCCTATTGTTTCTGTGTAATATTCCCTAGGGCTGTAGCCATGGCTGTATTATAATGAGAAATTTAAAATTATGAACGCATAGAAGTTTGAACTCTCACGATTAGAAACGATTCCACGGTATGTGTCAACTATCGATATTATTAAAGGGTTCTTTTTTTGACTAGTTTTAGTGCCGTTATTGTTAAATAATCCGCGGTTTGTCTTATTATAGCCAGGTAGCAAGCAGAGTTAACACTTTCTAACTGGCCAGTAACGCGTCAGTAATTTACCTGTTGGTACAGATATGCATGGGTGGCGTGGTCTACTTACCATCACGTGACCTGTTTGCTCGTTTGTCGCCGGTGTTTATTGATAAATTTGTCGATCTTTGAGATAGTAACAATATGTGTTCGATTAACGGAATATAATCTAAGGTTGAGTATGGCGTTAAGGGCATTTTTATCGGTTTGCTCACCACATAAATGAAACTTTGTATACGACTGCCATCCTTGAGATCAATGTAATGTCCATTTCTTAAATTGGAGAGATTGCCTCTGTCAGTATATGTAATATATCTAGTTAATACATTGTATTAAAGACTCATTTATAGAAAGTACACCAACTGTTCTTGTAACAGTATCGGCTTGATCTCCACTGAGCAATGCGTACTAACGCGAATATTATGCAGATAAAAAATTTCCACTTCATTGAGTATATCCAAGTAACCATCTATTCATTATTCATCTTCTGGTCCGTCTGTACATCTGTACGCACTCTCGTGCGGACGGTCGTTATGAATAGCATCCACATTTCCCCAGCGATCTCAATGGTAATTGTTATTAAGCGGAAAATTACGTGGAATCGTCATAACGAGTTACATTTGACGCCCCTAAACATTTCTCTTGTTCGACACGAACCGCTGAGGAATGGACTTTGAAAACAATTTGTCAATCTAATATAGAATAGGAAATATCTTTTTATAGAAGTTATAATTTATTTGTGAGGTTAATCCTGAGTACATATTACATTGGAGGCTTCGCCATACGGTTAACAAATGTTCACGATAATATCCGATTGTACAGATATAAATTGAGATAAAAAAAAATTTAAAGTTTAAGAACACTTTTAAACTTGCGTAGAAGATTTTATTCATGCCCTCGGATTCAGGGAACATACGAGTATGTCTTGTTATAAAGGGATTACGTGCAGACTTTTTTTATATTACATGTCTTTTACAGAATAGATCCCATATAGAAAAGCCTCCGCTTTCAATGCATTTCCTTACGTATACGTCTCACTAGTGAAGCGGAGACGAGCGTGGCGGCTGGCGGCTGGCGTGTGGCGGCACCGTCCCTACTCCGTCAGTGCGTTACTCCGCGCCAAACTCGAAACACATCGCTCGAGCATCGAGTTTCGCTCCGAATATTTCGCCGAAATCGAGCACACTCTGAATCGAGCGTCTTTTTTAACACGCAACGTTGCTTTTGTGAAAAAGTTTTACTCAGTGCGTGTCGCGTCTATCAGTGATAAGTGATTTGTGTAGTGCAAGTTGTGTTGTGTACCGGTCAGCTGTTCGAAAGTTTACTCCGCTTGCTTGTAAGAATCATAGATTGCGGGTTACAATAAATTTAAATTTCGAACATCGATAAAGTTTAAAGTAACACATAAATAGGCATCAATTAAAAAAACCAATGGATGTAGCCAATTGCGCTGTAACTAATGACTAATTGACAGATTAATTAACTGTTTATTTTGGTTACACGAATACTGTAATATACTATACAAACACTATAATACTATAGATACTGAGTACAGTATTAGGTAGTCTATATTTTTTACTAATAAAGATTCGCAACATAGTAATAAATTCAATTAAACACTTTGTACTAGGAATACGAAAATTCGAAATACGAATGGAATCGTCATACATAAATGAGACTTCACGAATTATCCCAAGGCCAAACATTTATCAGTGATATATATTTATCCTTATTGGAAATCGACCCCGTTTCAAGACAAAATCAGTATCAATAAGGCAGGAACGTAAATGAATGAAAATAAATGATGAAAAGTAAAAAGCATCTAAGGTGTATATTCATATCTGTTTTTTCCCATCAATCCCAGTAGGAGGTAGTGTATTTCCAGCTTGTCTCTGCGACAATCCGTCTCTGTCAAGTGTCCACGCGCTATTGAATCCACCTGGACCACTGTTGAGAGCTGCGTACAAAGGACCGGAACATATTCTTGCGTAAGGGTGCGTTTATAGATAAGTAGGCTTCCGGTGTCAACACCCTCTGAGGTATATAAATAGGACATGTACCTGACTATATACTACCGGGTATTGGCTGCGCTACAAATGAACAGTAATCAGTGTCATTAAATATTTAAAATCGTAGCGGTAATATGTTATCGTCATTCAATTAAAGGCTATGATAATATCATGTAAAAAGTGTTAACAAACTGTTCACAGGAAATTCAAATAATTATTAAGTAAATACGAAATATTGGTATGTTAAATTTGTCGTTTGTTAATTGCTGGATTGATAGTGAAATAAACAAAAAATAAAGATGAAGGTATATTTACGGTGTGTTATGTATAAGTTCAAATAACTAACAACAAGAACATATAAACATCATTTTTTTGCTATATTTATTAATATAGATACATGTTACCTACTTGTTATATTGCTGTCCTTATTTTAATATAATTTGTTTAATTTAGAAGCGCTTATATTCACGAAAGCATTATCATAATCACGTTGTCAGTATTTAGAATCAATTAAAAAGATTTATGGAGAAAAAGAACAGAATAAGTATTACGAAACTAAGCTAAACAATATTCCAATAATTACGTAACTATTACAACATTGATTATTTAAATAATGATATGCGTTGACATTATAGAACATGAATAATTATATGATTCGGCAAATAAATTTAAATAAACTCCGGTGAAATGTGCCTTGGGGAATGTTCGTTACATGTTTGGAGATACAAGTATGTACAAGGGCAACGATGAATGTGGAAACGTCAATATCCGGCTTCATTGACCCTTACTTATTATGGAACAGATTTGGCACGAAAACCAGTCAATTATTCATTGGTTCAATGTTAGCCGTCGTTTCGGGGAGTAAGGGACGCCGTCGAACAACGGATAGGCAATAGTGTCCTTTCCCTGCTATTATATTCAATAGTTAGGCGCTGGTCCAACTCAATTCCTATATCTTGTATGTTATATGGGCAATTTGTCTAGACGGTTTTATTCATCGTTTTAGTATGAAGTGTGAAATGTTTTTAACGCACTTCGGTTGCAGTTTCATTGGGCCAGTAAAGTTCTTTTCTTTGACAAGACTACTTGAAACAGCTGGTTTCATGTCAGAGTTAATAGTCAAGCCAAATTCAAAGTCAAATGATTTATTTCGTCTTAGGAACTTACAGTTCACTTAACGAAAGTATTATGGGCCTTTGTATAGTCTATGAAAATAAAAATAATAATAATAAATAGAATATAAATATTAAAAATTTATTTATTGTTTATTAAAATGTTATCTGATAAATCAAGGTGATCATAATTCTTATCAGGCTTGCAGAAACTTTTCATTTTGTTTGCTATAAATTGACGTAGAGAGTGAACTTTCGACTAAATGTAAACAATAGTAAGAGTCGAGACTCATTGTTTTGTTTTATTGTAAAAAGAAAGGTCTTGCAATTACATTGTATACTTTTCCCTCGTTACCGAAAGCTTAATCAGGAAATTACTCTCAGATTTCAAAATTTTTGTAAGTTACACAATTGCGTAGAAATTCGTCATTTAAGAGTTGGAAAAAGATTATTTAATTAAACCGATGAAAGCTGATGAGAATTCACGGTTGTGAATTCTGTATGTATATTGTAATAATACTATTGAAAGCTTTGTTGCTTTGTTTTATATCTCATAATTAGTTTCAAATGCGAAAGATATGGATATTACTTTATTTAAGGATAGATAACCAATTTATAACTTAAATATTCTCGCAAAAGAAAACAAAAATGGAATACATATAACTTATTATTATCTACAATGATTTGAAAATGAATTATGTAACATTTAATTTAAATTGATTAGTGAACATGAAGTCAAGGAAACTATTAAAAAAAATGGAAAGCTAGTTTACCGAAAACAGAACAGTTAAGTTCCTCCGTTCTGTAATTAGAACTCATAGAAAATGGAAGACACACGGGATGTGGAATACTAATTATAGATTTCATACACAGTACAGTAATACGTGGTAAAACTCGTTTGGATGTATCGTGACTAACACGATCTAAATATTGCGAATCCACGCACACTGTCCGAGCACCATGAGGGTACCGTTCAGAGCGATCACTTTCTGAAATTGGTGATGCAATGAACCGATTTATCTATTAGTTCCGATGACACTTAGGGCGGCCACACGTCTGCGTTGTGAATTGCGCTAATACAATCACTTGCTAAGTTAGGTGAAAATATATTCACGTATATACATATGTAGATACACTATGCTTTTTGTATTTATTTAGCTTCATATAGCTATAGCCTAAACAAATGACGTAAATTTGCATCCAGCATCGTTTTCCATAAATTAATTTATATAGGTAATTTGATTCGATGGAAAATTTAAAAAAATCAGAGTACTGCTTTAACATATAATGTAAAAAATTCAATACAATGTATATTAAATTCCAGTTTGATATTAAAAAGTTAATCGTTTATAAATCACACAATTAATTTCTTATATGTCGGCTAGTATGGAAATATAAATAATTAAGTCAAATTACCTGTTACTGATATAACTGTTGTTACTCCGATGTTACTGATAACTGTTATAGTTACTCGCCTTCAACTGAGACTCGAATCTGTGACCTTAACTTTGCACACAATGTCACTACTGATTGGGTTAAAGCATATATATTTATTATGACAACATGTAATAAAATTGCAGTTGCAGTTATGATACGAAAATCGTAACAGATGCAGTTATTATGCCAAAATTATAACTAATTGTGAAATGTTGCTCAATATTTCAATGTGCAATATTGCAGTTTATGCGGTTACCCTTAGTACGTGGGTGTCGAGTGTGTCGAGACCATATCAGTTTCTATTGAAAGCATCTACACGGACAATCAGAGATCTGGTCACGCGAGGGGAAATTGTACTACTGAATATTATGAGCCCACTTTCTGTTATCTCTAGGAAGTAACTGACATTGTGATCACCTTTCATTCTTTAGTATAAAATTGTATTAATTGAAACACAAATCTTGTGTTAACACAATTTATTTAATATAATCTAAAAGGCTTCGGCATTACCTGTGAATTATCATAACGAATTGCATAAACGATATATGTTTATGAATTTATATGTAGATCCTTTTATTCCGCTTCGAGACGAAATATATCCCGAAAATTTAATAAATAATTAAAATCTTTGAAACACTTCTGCAAAAGCAAAAATGTTAATAAATTTGTATAAATAAAAGAAAATTGGTATTAACGCATATAAACGCAAATACTTGTTATACAATTTTAATCGTGGTCCTATTTAGGTTTTAACATTACTCAGAAGCAGTAAATAAACAAATTACTGAAACAAAGTGTTATAATTAATTATGCATTATTAAACCACATACCACATGTCATTACACTCTGTTATCATTTGGTAGTCCCGAGAATGATGGTAACATAAAGCTATATATATACGAGTGGTATATCCATTCTTCCGAGAAATTAAAATCGTATGTTGCAATAATACAAATAATTTAAAATAATAATTTATACAGGAAAATACCAATGTATTTTGCTTTATTATGGATATGGTGCCATCAGGAATTTCCATAATTCTGAATCCTGACAGTTATTTCGAGCACTACTATCACAAATAAACGTAGTCTGGTAGAAATACGTTAATTGCATCCGTAGGAAAACATGTTTACAAATCAGTCAGAAAATAAAATAAATAAAATGTGTTGGTAACATTTTTTATGTTCCAAATAATATGAAGAAAATTTACCCCTAAAGTTCTCTGACGTCGTTAAAATATACCACTTCCTACATTTCGATTATCGTAAATCACGCGGGCGATCACGCCAGGGCGCCATAATCGTTACTACGATAAAGTCCTTTCAAAAAAGCATTAAAGAATATGTAATAGGTTGGAAACTTAGTCATTGCCGCTATTGTCGATAGATTCACTCTACACCTAACCTATATTTTTAATAACAAAGACCAGACATTTTACGAAGGGGGAATTGTTACACTGCCACGATAAAAAAACCATGGAAAAAGTCATCCACAAGAACCGGCAATATCTAATTGAATAAAGTTATATTTTTAACAAAGATTCTGAATTTACATTCTTATTTGAAGTCGGCAATGACTTAGTTGCCAACCGAAGATATAGAAGCTAGACGGTATTCCTGACAAGTGTTTTTAGCTTTCCGCCGTGTAACATACTTGTATACTTAAAAGGCTAGCGTCCGTCTAGTGAAGTTCTAGTCAGAAAACAGAAAAAGTGGATGTAATACTTCCGCGCTCTCTCTTAACGAGACGGCGACGGGAAATTATTAAAATGCAGAATATTTCGTAAGACGATTTTATAATTATAGACTAACGTCTAATTTTTTCAGACATGACAACAGGTTTATTGGTATATCTACTTGATTAGAGAATGGGAGAAAAATAATATTTTATCAATAAAACTTATATTTTTGTGTTCGTTGACAGTTAAAAATATTTATTGATAGTATTTATAAAATAGTAATACTTTGTCTCTCACGACTTAACGTAATACTCTGAAATAATTTCAGAAAACTTTATTTATACAAATAGGTAGATATTATTGAAAAATAAATCTGTGTATGTAATAAAGTTATACGTAAATAAAGTTATGTTGAATACAGTTTTGATCTAAACACTGTTAATGACCCTTCAAACGTCCGTACAGGTAGAGGTTTTCAAACAAGTTGACGAGGAGAAACTTACGACTCTCAGCGAAAGTCGATTTGTGTGAAAATAATAATGTACGGGAATATTATGGAAATTACGATCAGTTTTCCAATCGATTACGTAAATCGATAAAAAAGTTTAACGTCGTGTGACGAATGACAGCTATAAATCTTTTACTTGTGAATCTAATGTCTTTCAATCATAGATTAGTAATTTAGATTAAATCATTATTTTAGTAGGTACGGATGCAGTTTGTATAGGAAGGAAAAAGTAAAAGTTAGACATACGTCTAATTAAAATAAATTATGGTAATCACTTAGACTTAACTACAAGTAAATGCCTAAAACATGACTTTCGTGTATCCAATACATAAACTAAATTTAATTGCAATGCAACAAGATATAATTGAATAATTCCCATATTAAAATTAACTAAATTATAGAATATAAATGACATTGTTATGTAAATATTCATTGCTATTTATTTGTTATGTTTATAATTTCTGTATTCCGGAAGAATACATTCTATTTTAAACATGTGTGATGTTAATGTATTTCGTTTACGCTTACGCAATTTTGTGCAGCGCCTACATAGGGGTCGTGATTAATGCGTCAGCTAGTGCCTCTAAATTGCTAGCTCACCTCGTCTGAACCCTCGCAGACTGAGGGTGCCTGAATTCATTAGGCATTATACATATCGTATAAGCGGTAACATAACATACCCACGACGAATAACGAGTAACGATATATAGAAACAATAGAATTAAAACAAAATCGTTTTCGGTAGATTTTTTTATTCATATGTTAATTCTTGACTACATTCCCACCAGAAGGTAAGTAACGATGCAGGACGCATGGTAAAGCCTACTAAGTTAGAAGATGCCTATTTGTATTTCTTAACACTCCTAAAGTTTTATTAGTTGAATGAATTTATTAAATTGGTCGTATAGTATTGTAATTGCAATAAGAAATTAAATAAAATGCATGATTAAAATTTTAAACTTCACATTAACAATCGAAGAATTGATGCAATAATCATTATTACTCTCGGGAAGTAAGAACGGCAAATTTAACTTGTTACTTTTTCATTATTATGTTCAAAAAGTACGAACGGCAAATAAACTTGTAACTTGATATTTGTCTCGTTCTTCGTCAACGGTAGGACTTGGGCTTTAAACAAAGGGTGACTTAGGTTCCCCTACCAACCTTCCGACCGTTGAAATGCACGGGGGTTGCCAGATAAATCCGCTTAAATGCAGTGAATCTCTTTAGATGAATTAGCATAAGTGCGTTTTAAGCATACTCCCACCGTTACTTTACTATCATATAATGTGTTAGGAGAATTCTTTGATAATTGAGAGAGAAAATTATGGGTATTTTTTCAAATAAGGACGACTCACGCTACCGCTGGTGTCGGTGAATTTTTAGAGAAAATATTCTGTTTTAAAAATAGGTATCAGAAGAACTTTATATTTATATTCATACAAGTTATATACCTAATTTTTCCTTTTAGTTAGAGGATTCATTTTCAAAAACCTATGTTTATGTTATATGTTACCCATAACCTATGCTAGAATACGCTTTTAACGTTTTGTTCCATAAAATGAACATTTCATGAATACTGGAGTAATCATATTGCGACATTAATGTCATCATACTTCATTTACTAGTAAAAATAACTTAATGTCTACGTCTATAAAAATAACTAAAATACTATATCTCAGAATAGTTAAGACAGACTTAGACATTAAGTTATTTTACTTGTTCCGTGGCGTAGAAATTTAAGACGGTCGCGAAGGATGGTCATGAAGTTTTTATAGTGTTTGAACATGACAATTGCACTCAGCCTTGTCTTTTATATTGAAGGTCCATTAGTGGGCTAAGTTACGTCATAATGCCAATTCTCAATCAGTAATCTCAAAAGATAGTGCACGTATATTCAATGTTCATATTCTATTGAACAAATTGATTAATTAGGATGTGGTACGATAAATGTGTAGGTACATAAAAATTAATAAAATACTTAATAAAAATGGGTAACAGTTCATTTGGTAAGTATTTGAGAACGTAAGGATAAAGTTCTCCGAAGCAAAACGGGGGCGGGTTTCTAATAAATAAGTATAAAACAACGAACGCAACCATGACATAACTCCACACGAAGAGTGGGCAACACAATAAGGATTTGCTTTAAACGGATTTGCAGTGAATTGTTAATTATAATAATTAAACTAAGCAGTGTCGGTGTGATAATGAAGTCAAGGTCGCGATGCCGCGGTGCCGCCGCCTCTAAATACGAGGACAGCCTTCCTTATATAGCCTGAACGTCTGAAGTGCATTGCGGTCATCGAAATAAATAAATGGTCTTTATCTGTATTATAAATAACTTTGTAGCCTAGTTGGTAGTGATCTTGCTTGCGAAGCGAATTCAGGGGCCGATTCCGAGTAGATTTTTAATGTCCCAAATATATTGTTCTCGGGTCGTGGGTGTGTTTAATCGCAACGTAGCGATTCCTAGCACACGGGTGTGTTTTTAATTAAAACACAAATGATTATCCAAGTTTGTTTTTACACTTAAAAGTCATCTACGTCATCACTTCCGCAAAACCATCACCAATATTCCCGGAAGAAAAAACGGCTAGTGGTTTTTCTAGATTATACAAAATATTTAAATAAATTAATTAATGTATTACTACTTATACATACAAACAGTCTTGTTTTTAAGACAATCATTCAGTTTGCCATGACACTTGATCGTTAGAATACGTTCTAAATTTGCAAAGCGTGACATTTCCGTACATGTTCGTTAAAAACAGTAATACATTAATAATAAAACAGTTGGTTTCAAGTCTGCTTATTTGTGCACTTAGTTCTTATGTAGCTTACATTGAGAATAATAAATAATAGTTTTTGGTCTGCGCTGAGATGCGCAGTAATCTTGAATAAATAATCTTCTACAATTATAACAACATTATTTAATAAAATTATAAATAAATTACGGGAAATCTTATACAAATAAGTTTAGGTGCAAGATGGAGATCGGTTTTGGATTGAAATTCCACGGATAATCTTGTGCTGATCACGCGACTGTAGCTTACTCGACTTTTGCGAGCAAAGACTCTTGTCGTACAGTAAAAGTAAAAGATAAGAGATGGCAGTAAACGTCACCAATGATGGTGGTACATTGTACCAATAAACAATATGTAAGTTAGTACCCAATGTACTAAAGTACCGTACGTACAAGTTTTAAGGATGTTCTAGCTTAGCTGGTACCAAACTACAAATACATACATATATCTGCCGAACGCAAGGTTCCGATTTAGATTCCCGGATTTGCGTAATTAAAATATTTGTTGGATTAGACGTTTGCATAGTGGTCATGGTCTATGGTCATGATGTACCGTCGTTTGAAGTTCTGGGTTCAATGCCGAGCGGGGCAAAAATTTGAATTAAGAGTTAAAATTTTGGGTCTGTCTCGATCTGAGGGGCAGGGGGGGGTATTCTTATCTGGTTGTGTGTGACACATATAATTCTATTGTGTGGCTATGTGTGAGTAGCGGTATTTATTTATTATGCTATTTTCGTTGTGTTCGTTTAGATCATCCGTAATTTTGTGAGTGCATATTTATGTGAATTAATTCTTAGACAGTAATGTAGGTATATGTTTACGCGAAGTTGCACAGTTGTTTTTGTTGGTTATTTGATATTTTTGGCTGAATTTGACTGCTAACTCTACTAGTATACCAGTCAAGGTGAATAAAGAACTGCAGGTGTCCTAATTTTCCGTGGATCATATCATATAAAATTTCGCTTACAATATTTACCTACTCGTTATTCGTTGTATATAAAACAACTACCTTTTGATAACCAAGATGAAGTCGCGTCAGCAATTTAAATCTCGACAGAAATCAAATTGAAAAGATGTTATTAAAGAAGTAGAAGATGTCCTTTTAAAGAAATGTAGAATTTGCTAAACGTCTTGCAATTTTGAAGCAGCATTTTTTTAGCTTCACCTTTTTATTTAATAATATTGGATTGATACAAAATTTTGTTATACAACTGGGTCCATTTAAATAAATTTTCTATATCAAAGTATTACTCATGCAGGGCATCAAATCGTTCTGCAATTAGTAATTTGCTATGGTCAGTTTAAGTAAACCATTTGTTTAAGTGTGATAAGCATAACGTATTGGTGTTTTTTGTAGGATCATTTAATGTTGTATTATTATGCAATCTTTATATGATTTATTTTATTACTTTATTTATTGTAAAGAAAAATACATAACAGAATAATTTTCTCCCGAGCTTAAAAACTTTTATAAAAACTCTAAAACCTAGAAACTACTTCAAAGTTACGTTTCAAAGTGTACGCAGCTCTCTCGCAATTTAAATGAAAGTGATTTAATATTTTTTCATTTCCATTTCGTTAATTTATCCCTGGCTGAAAAACGAAGAAATATTTATTACTACTTCATATTTTACAAACTCCTTACTACGTTACTCATGTACGTAGCTTTCAACTTAAACTTTTTCTTTTCTAACGACCGTCTGAAATGTAGCATTGCTCGAGTGCAATTGCATCCTTCTAGTTCCTTCATGTCTGCGTCCCATAATGACTGTTGTTAGCGAGAAAGATGGATGTCTAAATGCTGCGTATACTGTACAGTTTGTATGTTTCAATTCAACCATATACATGTAAGCATGTTCATTGTTACTTCATTAGGCCAGCACCTAGGGTTGCCAGATGGCCGGGATTTCCGGGCCATTTCGCGTGTTGTCCCGTGTCCAGTAATTTTGCTTGCTGTCCCGGAATGAAAAAATACTTTGTAGTTTTTTTTCAACAAAGTTACGATACTACCGCCACATTTAAGCCTTAAAAGATTGCTTAGAAAAGTTGAATTAATTTTTTTTGTATTTAACTGTCTATAATAATGAAAAGATTTTCCAAAAAAGTATTTTTTTCATCAACCAATCTATCTATCAGCCCTTTAAGGTCCACTGCTGAACATAGGCCTCCCCTAATTTTTTTCATCAACTAATAGTTCTAGGCAATTCCCACTTTGTTTAGTCTCGGACTGGAAACCAAAACTCTGATTCCGTTCGTGGCCCCAGAAAGGTCCAGGAAATGATCAGCCTGGATGTGGCAACCCTACCAGCACCACCAGTGCGGGGCACGTGTTCTGCAAGATGATGATGAGAGCCAACAGTATAAGGCTATTATTATTTGATTAGACGCACGGATTAACATTCTAATGGTGTATTGTTGCGTCAATAAAAATATTGTCTTGTAGATAACATTGCTTACATTCTTGGCAAATATCTTCATTATTTTCATACATTATGTGAAAACATTTAAGAGCACGAATTCAGAAAGTGTTTCGGGATGAATTTGTTTTAGAAGAAATATTACAATTACTTAATCATATAGATTACTTACGCTGTATTTTATTTAGTACATATTATTACAAATATCAACATAAACTATTAGAGGTAGTAGCTGTAAAGTGTAAATTGAGGGGCATTACCTTCGCAATTTTTTGCTAAATCGTTAATAATTCAATCAATGCCAAACGTCTAACTGCCGATTAGAGTAAGTAGGTTTTCTATTTTCTTCACAGCTAAAGACGTTACGCTAGCAATTATCTCATCGACTCATCGGCATCGTAATATCAGCGATATATTATTAGAAACTATACTACAGTATCGTGTTTACATAACCGTTTTTAACGTATACATTCCATTTAAGTCTCAACGATGACGATATTTTTAAGTTTTATTATTAAAAATATCTCGAGGTCAGCCGCTAGCGTCACAATAGTGTCTTAGGCGTGGTCAAGGAATATTTAAAATCGTGATAACTTACTTCAACATACATATATTGAACACGACGACATTAAAATGCATTTACTATGTGTATGTATGTACTATAGGTATACATATGTGGATATAATGCGATGTTGCATCGCGTAGGCGGAATGTCTGTGATCTCGTCTCGTTTATTCTTGTGTGAAATTAACCTTGCATCACTGGAAATATCTATTAATAGTTTAATACTGAGATGCAGTTTCTGGCGCAAGATCTTAAATTTCACTTTGCTCAATAAAATAGAGAATGATACAATCCAATACGTCAACACACGTCCGGTGTTAGGTTCCTAAGCTCACAGCACTATGGACTGTTACACGGCCTTATTTATAGTTTATGGCGTACGCCGCGCCGCCATTAAAACGGTCTGTAATAGCGTAAACAATGAAGTTGGCATTGGGCCACCTGTCTTGGGTCCTCCGTGGCCTCCATCATAAGTTAGGTTAGGAAAACCAGATTGTTAATAAACGAATTATGTCCTTTCGTAACATTAAGTCCATCACGAATCTATTCCGTATCGATGTGGAAGTAGCGAACGGATATCAAATCCAATTAGTCGTTAGAGCACTAGAGACCTTGTACATCTTACAGCTTCCATGCCGCCTGTAATACAGGGAAGTTCAGTGCGGAAGTGTGGTAACAAGGGTTAAAAAACAAAACAAATAGAAGCTAGACAATACACTGCTACTTATTTCTGCGTGGCTTCTCTGAACATTTATACATTATTTCCTTTTGTAACTGTAACATGAAACTCAAGTAAACATATTACACTCGTAAACGTATATTTTTATTTGGATACCAAGTTAACGACGTGTTTAAAGTTCCTCGTTTTTCTATTTGGATCACGGTTGGAATTAGTCAAGTATGTTGGCGGTCCGAATTACAGTATGTAAAGCGTATTAAGCCCGTACCGTCTGTTCTTCGATCACTACCGTAGGTAATAATAAGAATTATACATATATGTATGTTTATTTAATTAAAAGTTAAGTTAAGAGGTCACAATTTTCTACTTGGCCCCCACTAATAGGTGGAGTTAGGTGTAGGTTAGTACTATCAGGTGGACTCGATGTCAAACATTAACTTATTCATTGTACAAAAATCTACATCTAATACGTAAATTATTTTAGAATGGACATAATGTATTTCTTCAGCCTCAACGATCCAGTTTGGAATTAATACCTTCGAAGGCTTTAAAGTATCTGATAGTGACATTTTTATTACTTCATTTAATTGGGTTTCAAGGCGACGTATTATACCTGTAATCCTACCTAGATCGAAGTATACACTATGTAGTATTATATGCGTAGGACGATTGGTAAATCACCTTAGCTATAGTGAGGGCGAGAAGATGAGTAATAACAGTCATATTAGATATACATATTTTCATCGCTAGTACAATGTAGTTACTTGTAAACTGTCAGTAGATATTATTCATACTCGTGTCTATACAGGGTGTAATAAAAATCACTGCTATTTTTTATATTTATATGATTATAACAACGTTTAATAGTGTCGAAAATATATTGTTTAAAGATTAAATATTACACCATTAATAAGTTTAGGAAATGAAGTATATAAGTACTTGTATAATGTTGAATTTAAAAAGTAGTTAACGTGTGGGGTGTACTATACATTTAAAGTCGGTACGGAAAATTTGCTTAAGAAATATATTACTTTTCTCAAGAAACGGATCCCGTGGGGATTAAAGTTACACCCTGTACTCAATAACAGTCTGTGTGATGGCTGTAGTTATTCTACGGTTCCAATTTTACGAACTAGTAAAATCCTGCGCCCCTATGCGTTAACATTAGTGCGATAAAGTAAGAAGTTTGAAAGCTTTTAAGTGCGTCATAGGAATTTGTTTTAGTTTTTGGTTTCATGTTTACGAGGAATATCGTTAAAGCGTAGGGTTGGTACAACACAGACGCTTGTAGACCTTGTAGTGTCGTTTGCGAGTACTGAAGGGTACTCACCGTTGAATCACCGTATAATTTGCGCCATTGTATTCGGCGCCGTTGCTGTGACGTATGCATACTAGATTTGGCGCAAGCACTTGCCAGAACAATGGGGATGCTAAAAGCTTTTTACAATCTAATGTTTTACAACGACGCAACGTGCATGCTACTGTTAACAAGTCTGCGAGCGGCACATTGTTCGCAGTGTGTAGAAAAGTACTCCTAAATGCGCTTGTCATCTGTTTCCGCCTGTTGATCTTGCATACAGTTATTTATGGGTGAGTTTGGTATAAAATATAACACTCACCGCCAGTTTCTGAAAGGCTTGTCAATATTTCGTTCATATAACACGCATATTAACGTGAAAGTTCTATGCAGTCAATTCGAGTTTCTGAAACGTTGATTAGCGAATAATTTCTGAATAATCATGCTTTCTGCAACCCAATTGACGTT
>DWJN01000911.1:0-20388 GCA_018248895.1 Carystus phorcus
AGAGCAATCGATCAATGGTTTTCGTTGAAATGAAAATCGATAATTAGTGTATCGACTTTACGTAGGGAACCCCTTTTCGACAAAGGTACCAAAATCTCTATAATTATAGTTTTAAAAATTATCCAAAAGATTGAATAGTAACCGTTTTAGTATAGCTACTAGCTGTCCCGGCATAGGTTATATTTAACATTTCATTCCTATCGAATCGAATTGTGAATGTAAAAAAATCTGAAATCCATTTAAACATAGTAAAAAATTAACAAAATCCGTCCGACCCTCTTTGAATTCAGTGATATACACATGAACGGAAGAATATTATAAAGACATAATACAAATAATAAATATGAGTAAGTACGTACATTTTATAAATATAATTGTTGTATAGATTGGCAGTGTTATTATAAGTACCTAAAGTTTTCAAATCGATCAATTTATCTAGATACTAAACGTGCGGCGGAAATAATGATAATAAATGATGACTTTCTCCAAAGAGTTAATTTTAATGATCTGAAAATAAAATAAATCACGGGTCATTTCATGTCACGTAGTAGTTTTACCGACAAATAACCTAAGCAAAATTGATACCATATTGACGGTTAATTATGACCCTTACACATACTGTGAAGGATTATCGTAATACTGATAATTGGGTATTTGACAGTATTAAAAATAAAGTGTTTATTATAGACAGCTCTGCACATAATAAAATATAAAAAAGTTCTGCAGTTAAATAACTTGCAAATAACTTTTACTTTATTCAAAAATCCATAAATAAAAATACATTTTCTTACACGTAGGTCACATGACATAAAACGGTCCTAATGGCGTCGCGCCTGCGGTGACGTCACATACAAGTAAACGTCATCCGCCGACTACAACTTTATTTCACTAGCGTGTGACGTCACGAAGGCAGAAGACGCCATATTGCTCATAGTAACGTTTTGGCGGGTTATCGAAATAATGAAATTATTATTGAAATTTTTAAACAAATACCTACCAACATTAAAGATAATAACTTTTTGTAGTTCTTTGGCTTATACGCAATAATGTTAAATAGGTTTTAAAAACTTCATATTGTTTATTAAAGTGTTTTAACTACTGGCAGACCTAAATAAATAAATAAAATAAAGCGAATGTACTAGAATACTAGTACATGAAGCCTGCACATTGAAAAATCTGGCCTCAAAATGCCATGCGCTTACCTCCGTCTGGCGGTACGATGACCTTGTGGACACAATAGTCCGACACTTCGGTCAACTTCCATACCTAGCTGTTAGGGTTATACCTTCTATGAATTCTTGTTTTGTTTGTTTGTTTATTTGATTGTTTGAACGGGTTAATCTCAGACTCAGGAACTACTGGACCGATTTGAAAAATCCTTTAAGTGTAAGATAGGTCATTCATGGTGGAAGGCTATATAACATCACGCTAAGAGGAATAGGAGAGGAGCAGCAATAAAGAATATTGCGAAATTAGCAAAATTTTGAGCTTTTGTTGCGTGCGCTGAGTAAACGATGAAAATCACTCAAAAATCATATATTACAATATCGTTCCCCTATAACCATTTTTATGGTTTATATGGCAAAACAAAGTTTGCTAGGGTCAGCTAGTATATTATGAAAGTCAACGATATTTTTTTTGTGATAATGGGCGTATAAAATATTGCATGTTATTTTCATTTATTACTTAAAAAAAAGATAAATAATATGTACGTCTTGTTTTGATTTTAGTTACAGTTACTTATCAATAAAAGCTACACTGGAGAGTAATAATTATTTAGTAATACATCGAACCAATTCGCTATTGAATTATATCTCCTATTTTAGATTTTTATGCTTGTAATAAAAAAAATCAAAATGATAAATAATTTTTATGTTGATAGAACATCTGATATTAAGCTACAAGTATATCAGAATCATAGCAAATGGAAGGAAGTGGTCTCTGCCTACCCCAAAAGGGAAAAGGCGTGATTGCATGTATGTATGTATGTAAGTTACTAGTTGATCCAGAAGACCTCGTTTTGCAACATATATAACCGATTTAAATAAAAAAAAACACTAAATGTTACGTGCAATATAATCCGGAAAATTGCATTCAAATCGGATGAGCCGTTTATGAGATTTACGTGCACAAACACACAGATATACAGGCAAACAGACAAAATGAAAAAACATTGTTTTGGATTCTCTGGCATATATAAAGGTCCATTATAAATTTGTGTATATGTACATATATATTTACCATGTACCTATATAGACATATAATTCTAATCATAGCAAGTTATAAAAAGTATACTCTCATTGTATTATTTCCTATTACTATAGTATCTATAACAAAATATTGTGATAACCCTAACCATATATCTTCATGATTACATCTTTAGTGGTACGATCAGCTGAATATATGAATTATGAAGCTCGTGATGTAGAGTAAATGATCGGTTGGTTAAAAATGTCTTGTAGATGTTCCGATTGCGTACAAAGGTGAAGTGATGTGACCAACGATTAAAATTAAATTTAACATTACTTAACTTACACGGTATAAAAGTTTCTTAATGCCTTTTGAAATTGCTGCGTATACTTTTAAGTACTATGATAAAGTTTTACGGAACGTGAATAAATATAATATATTCTTTGCCTAATTACAATAATTGTTACTAATCAATGTAAAACGTGGAAAATATTTGAAAATTGTTTTTTATTACCGCAATATTCTCTTAAAATATTTTTATGATTTACATAATGTTTGTCCGTATTTCATATATATTTTCCAATGTGAAGTAAAAGCGACTGCTAATAGGGAAAACATATCTTTCAATTGGTTTTATATTGTGTTGCAATGCAATGAAAAAAAGCCTTAAAATGTACGGTACGGTGGAACGGTATTTGCCATTATTTGAAATTCAACTTTTAATTGAAATTATGGTAGATATTTAATTAAGTATACCCTAAATCGCATTCTCATTAATGTTATGTATTTTAATATTACAATTATTACATTGATCGTATAACAAATAAAACATACAATATTTTGGTACAACGATTTCTATAAATAATTTCACTTTTTAAACCGTGAAACAACGCGTTAGTCACGCCCTAATTACCATGCGCGGTATACTTATAATATAACAATATTATTAGTTATTATACGAAAAATATTTAGGATAGAATACCGTTTATTTAACACATAGAAGCAGTTAAATGAATTTAGGCATAGCACGAAAGAGGGTGTTGATTTATTTATTTCTTTATGTACAATATACATAAGTATAGACAAAGGCCGACTTAATGCTAATAGCATTTTCTGTCGATAAACCTTCGGGCAAGTAAAAAAACAACGAAGGCGCCATATTGATAAAATCAAGAAAGAAGAAAAAAAATATAATAATAACAATGAATAAATAACGTATACTTATATATAATAGATATGATATATAGTTTTTCTCTAAATACATACATATCTAATAATAGTATATCCAAAAGTGCGATTATGCGATGCCAGTGACGAATGCATCGCATAATCGCATGTGTTATTGCTAAGCAATTTTAATACCGAACAAAAAATCTTCGCAGACCCATGCAAACTATTCATAATGTACCCGGTTGATTAATGCATCCTGTCGGTTAATGTATATTGATGATCAAAGTCGACTGTCGATCAATGCACCTCGTTGATCAATAGACTAAGCAATGATTCTAGGTCCTCGCAGTACTGTTTGAGATTCGTTATCTTACCTTAACCTGGTTAACTATCACTATATGTTAAACGTTACGTTACATACTTTACTTTATTGGTCAGTTAGACATTCAGTAAATTTGTCCGTTAATATAAGCAGGTTTAGTATATTAAACAACTAGACTATACCAATTATGTATATAAGAGGTTGTATATACACGAGAGAAGTTTACATTTGCTATACTTTCTTGCGTTTTATTTTGGTCGAAATGTACCTTGTACAGAAATATGAGTAGTATACACACAAATCAACTAGCAACGTTAAATGCCAAGGTGATCAACTTATACATTCTCCTTATAGAGGACAATAGGGAATAATAACAATAGCTTAAACAAAATTATTAATGATTATCGTAACCCCACTTTCGAATTTAAAACAGGATAGGAACTAATATTAAATGCGAATCTAAGCTTATGCTTCAAATTTTCGTATTTTATACCGATATCAATGTAGCTTAGTCGAAATATCGTTATAAATACAAACTTAAATCATTTACTTCATGTAAATATTTGCGAATACACTTACGAAAGTAACGTATAAAATACAAAAATCGTGAGTATCCGTCTGCATTTAAAATGTTTAGTGTCCGCGTTTATACGAGTTTAAATCATAAATATAACGCTACACACTCATAGCCTCACACTAGGATTACCTGTGTCATGCACAACACATAAAAACAAGGACACACAAATGAGAACAAAAATTTAAACTCATCATTAAAATATCTGCATCGCAGGGAATCAAACATTTTGGCCGTCCGGCATGGTCATTGTCACGTAAATTATTGTATAATTTGGCTTAAACCATGATTATACAAGGATAATGTTTATAATTATTGTAAGTATTGTACCTATAGTTGACTGATACTTCATAGACAGTATTTTCTTTTACTTTATAAAACAGATTATCTTGCCTTTTGTGTTCAATTACAAAGGCATTGTGCTGAGTAACAAAGCTGCTAATTGATCGATAAAGAATATTGCGTGAGCACATATCGGCTTGTATTGCACGCTCTCGTATATCATGCTATATCCTAATTCAATAATTTTAACTACACTATTTAAAATTCGAACACACAAAAATTTTTAATTTATATTTAACTAGCGGATTCTTCAGTCGTTATTGAGTAACATAAAAAAATATTTCCTACGATGACACGCAACTTACACGGAGCCTTTAATTTCGTAGAAGATATTATTGTCTCGTAAGAGTGGCAGGTATCCTCAGCAGCAAACGATTTGTTACACTATGTTTGTATTTAAAACTATACTTTGCTACACAAACCTAACCATAAGGTTGTTGGATTTTTGAAGTTACAAAGATAAATATATTATCGACGATAATGATTAAAAATTGAGAATGATAGGTTCATAATTTGTTTGTAAAGTAGGTACAATAATGGTCGCATGTTCTATCTATCACAGGTATATACTACATGAATAAAATTTGAAATTAAAATCGGATCGAATTTAATATGAAATTAAAATCAATATCAGTTTAAGATAAAATTGACATCTAAATTAAAATCAGTGAATTTTAGTGGCAGCGGTCCGTTATCATAAGGTATCATCCTTGGTATCAAATCATTTCTTGATTGTCACAAAAGCGACGGAAGACAGTTATTTTTAATCTATCGTACAAGCATAACTGTCAATCTTGACGCGTGTCAATGAAAATTGACAGCTACTACGTACCTACTAGAACTTGCGGGCGCCTACCTAAAGCATAAACTAAATAAATAAAAAATCTATCTAAATTTACAGTTATTCAAAAATTCATATAATACTTACTAAAACGGTAATGAACAGAAATGATAACTTCATACAAATATTTTGAATCAATATTAAATTAAATTTAAATGTCGTTATGTTTAAAAAACTTTAATGTAGTTGATAAGTATAATGTACTCTCTAGAATTACAGCGCAATGAAAGTTAATTGGCTTGATCATTACATCCGTTAGGGAGATGTTAAAGATTAATATGATAGCTTGTACTAGACGCTATCTGTAGTGTTAATATACAGATCAATGAAACTACAATATTTTAATCATTTATAACGTTGTTGAAACTTGACATCTTCTGGTTAAAGGTCGATCTCTTTTCAAGGGTTTCAATTGCAATCCAGAATGCACTTCTTATTCTAAAGATATGTACACATTAGAAATTAATCTAAGCTCATAATCCATAAAGAAAAACTTCGTAAGAAAACTTGTGTGAAAAATACTCCACAGTGCTGTATATTCGCATATGGTCAGAGAAGACCCGATCCCAGCTATAGAGCAGTTACAGTTTGTGATAATGAACTCTAATTACCTTATTACTGATCCAGGGTTCTGGGAACTTAGACTTCTGTTTTACGGGTATTTTAATGCGCAACATCTTTTATTTTATTTACAACTCAGAGGCTCTACTTGGGTTTGACTGCATTCGTTTGAGGGGCGATTTCCGAAAATAAATTAGCGTTGTACAAAATAGGTCTTAATACATACAATATTCAGTTATATTAGTCAGTCATATCTACCATTTTTATACCTTTGAATCCGAATCCACAGGTCGACACTAAATATACGTGAAAATGAAACGATTATTTACTTATAGGTTACGTTAAAGAAACGCAATACCTGTACTTCGATAACCTTCATTTCTTTATTATGACATCACAAAATCAAACAATGTTACAGAAAGTGAAGCAAATTCTAAATGGATAATTATCGAATAATTTGTACAAACCGCACAAGTCACGGCTCGAAAAGACTTTCGATCCGCAAACGAAAGTGAAATTTAACTTTCGTGTTTAGAGAACATCTTCACACCAATGAATGGTTAAACCCACAAGCGTAACGTCCGATAGCTGTCTAAACGTTTTTTAATGTTATAGAAATAGCAAATACGCTTTAAATTTACTCAATGTTAAATAGTTAACGTCACTACAACCGACAAACACGACGAAAAGACAAATCGTTAAATGTGATCTGTGGCTTCATATAAAGAGATTTTATAATTTAAATAATAAAAGGACTAGTTCAATTACTATAAATAAAGAGTAATTTGATGTGGGATTCGAATGCAATTCATGAAGCGGCATTATATTGTTCGCGTTATATGTATTGATTTGCCAATTTTACGCATGTTACTGAATTTATAGATAAGTGTGTACATATCGTATACACGTTGAATAATTCTAGTGAGCTATAAACCTATATAAAATACCTAACTCAAATATGACTGTACTAGAATGACTATTTGTAAGTATTTTGTGTACAAGAAAATAAAGTGTTGTTTTAATTCCCATCTTACTTCGGTCACAAGTTATGTATTGAAATCTCGATCAAATAGTTCAAAATTAATTACGTAAAGAAACAGTTGGCTTCAATTGTATTTATTAATATAATATTTATCAAAATCGAACAACGAAAACAGGAAATTAAGAATGATATTCATCATAATTATGTTATTTATGGCCATCGCAAGATCACAAAATAAAACTATTTAAAAATATTAAGTCATTTCTGCCAAAAAAGCAGTCATAACGTGACTCCGATTCTCAATTAGCACGTTTTTCATTCACCAAGTAACCGCGATAACTGTTTTGTTACAACATAGGTCACAAAAAGTCTTTAAGTTTTTTATCCCGCAATGTAATGGACTCATTATATTCCTATCGAAGTTTTTATCACACCACGTCCAGCGATTCGCTGCATTTGCCATGTATCTACGTGATGGAACTTCAAAGAAATAGGTCAAATGGCAAGTACAATCAACATTTGTCATGGAGGAACTTTTATTCAATTGCGTTTGGTACTTGCGATTGATTGCTTCTCAAAAATTATTTTCGTTTCACTTAAGTCTTCAGGCATAGCACGATTTCGTGCTTAATTAAACTTCAAATTGTTTTTATCGAGTTCAGTTATAAAGTTCAATTATAAAACTTTAGATCGATCTCCTTTAGAGACATTTCAATTTAAATATTGAGACTGAATCACATATCTATCATAGAACTCCATATCTGATCGAACAAAATGACTTTATTTGACTTATGATAAGTGTAAAATAAATAATTTATAATTTGCTCGTTGAAGTTAAAGTAAACAAAGTTATAGGAGAGATGACTTCAATAGAAGACAGATAATGGGTAGATGAGATAATAGTAACTTCGCATGTTCTCGCATATTCTGGCACAGAGATTCATGGTTCAGAGGGTAATGACAAAGGTCTATATAACTATGTACATGCTTTTCTATTTGTAAATAAAAAGAACTCACCTGTCCCTTAGAAATAATAAAGAACGTATCGCCACGAGCGCCTTGACGAATGATGTAATCGCCGTTCTGGTAGTGAGTCTCCTCAAGTACATCCGATATTTTGATAAGCGTGTCTTCGGGCAAGTTCTTGAAAATTGGAACGCTGTAAAAAACAAAACGGGTCTTATTATTCGCGCTAACCAGGTCAATGTAATTGAACTTAATATTTCTTGTACAATCTTACAATAACACTGGCCAAGTGTAAATCAAGCTTGCATAATTATTATTACGCGTACATTTTCTGGGTGTTTTTACATTGCCTAGATTTTTAAATAAAATCTTCTTATTACCGTATTAATTTTTATTTTTAGAATATTTTTTGTTCATCTAAAGAGTTTTAATTATTTAATGAATGTTATCACATCGTCGTAGTAATCTTTTTTCGAATCAAGGACTGCACAAGAGGCAGCAATCGAGTCATATGACAGAACATTATTGATAATTATAATTATATTCTTTTGTTGCGAATTAAAAATGTTATCAGAATCATCACTTATATACGCATATTATTGAGTACTTTTATAACGATTTACTTTAAGATGTCGGTATATAACTGCCATTATATACTATTCTGTATAAACTATACAGCAAAATTGGATAGGATGCAGTCTAAAACTTTTGCAGTTGATTACCTACATTAGACTTCAAAGATATTTTGTTTAGGCAATAACTTACGTAAGTTTAACATCAGGTTGCGATGTTGTGCTGTAATAACTAATATTTCAGACTGGCTTAGTTGTGATTTGAAGTTATAGAGCTATTTGGAAATAGTTCAGTAACAGAATTGTATGTCAGTCTTTGAAGTTCGTGACTCATGGTTTCTGTTTAAGTTTGTGCGAATTTTTATTTTCCAACCAATTATGTATTCGAAGTATTTTAAAATTGATTGTTACTGGATTAAGTTTCGTTAAAAAATTTAAATATAAGTCAGCTGGAAGACCAATCATCGTTATCCGCCATAGGACTGAGAGACTTTCTTCTTTTTTTATCTCTCCTATTTTCGCTGATAACGTAAAGATAATACGGTAATTGTGACCACTTATTCTCAGATGGCTAGTCTACTCGTTTGTCATCTATTTACATAAAAATCGAACACAACAAATAATAAAAACACGTACTTATAATTTAATTATTACCTAAATTAAACGTTATAAAACTTGTTTCTTAATAAATTATGATGTAGTAAAATATACATTTATTACATTGTATGTCGTGATGAGGAAATCTACGTGTAACATGTAAGTTAGTAAGCTTTACTAAGTTGTATGAAATAATTTACGCTGGTGTTACAGAGAGCGTATTTATAGATTCCTGATATTAGAAAGATTTAGGACGGCGAAAATAATACAACACGTTGAAAACTAAAGCGATTTTCAACGATATCCTAAGCATAAACTAGCTTAGCTTAGCGGTTCCAATACTATGTCCCAAATATATTGATATTCCAAGTATCGTGGCCCCGATCAAATTATACAGTGAATGTTATCCAAGCAAACTGACCTTCAGCCATCACCCGCTTATATTTAATTTAGTTGAAATCACTGTTACCTCTAACCAAACGTGAACTACCTATACTATTACAATCGGCTTAGTTTCAGTCTGGACAACTATCGAAGCTGTATGTTAATACATGAAAATAATATTACGTATTTTAATACGCTGGTTGGAGTAGAATGTAACAAGTTAAGTCTTCGTATATTATTTATTTACTATAAAGACGGTCAAGTTATATGAATGTACAGTTATTTATCTAAGTATTACGTCTGGCTTTTGTTTCTGTCCGAATTCAAATTGTTAGTTTTTTATTGAAAGCGTATTTCTGTTTTCATTTTTTCACTTGTTTGAATACAAAGTATGTCATTAAATTGACAGTATGCAATGTTGTTACATTGATTCGTGTTACCTAAAGGTTTTTTAAATAATTTTATATATTAAGCAAGTAACTTTTATTTGAATAAAATTCGCGATTACACAGGATATTCTCATTAGTCATTAACAATTTTTTGTATTTTTTGTTGAATATTGCGTTGATAATAAATGTAAGAACCTTAACAATGAAGTAATGCATATAGAATTAGAAATACTTATATTAATACTAGATGCTTTTCAAAGATTTAATCTGTGTTATAGATCGCGCCGTGCTCATGATGCACTCCTATCAATAATAATTCGACGCGCTTTATATTGTATCGCTTAGATCCTCAGATAAGACTAACAATAAACGAATTATTGATTAAAAACGATACAATGCCCGCCTACAAATTTCTGTTCATCAATAATATAAAAGCCAACATAAAGCATTCCAAAGACATATTACGTCATTGGTACATATGCGCATTGACTTCTGATTGTGATAATAACTTTATGTCAATATAACTGAAGCTTTTATCGTCCTCAATCGACTCTTTGGTCACACACAATTGTAACAATTGTGCTCTCATTGCAGCAGTTGTTAAAGTCCACGTATTAATGATGATGCGCGTATCTAGCACACTGGTAAATTGTAATGTCTTTTCATCCTGTTGCTAGTTGCTCGATTAACTGCTGAGTATTAGATATAAAGATGTTACTAGTTTACAGTATAATGGTCCTTAAAGCTTGGAATATAATAAAATAACTAAAAAAAATTTAATGACACACTTTAAAATGGAAATCAATTTCAAAAATATGTTTATACCTATATAACAGTAATTGTGCGAGTGGTTTAAATCATAAATCTATTGCTATGATTAGCTTATAAATCCTTCACAAGTCATGTTGTATTAACATTTATTTAATAACCGTATTATTGTAGACTATTTGTACCATCCGTTCTTCTAAAGTATCGTATGTATTAGCAATGATAGTAAGCATTGACTCAAAGGCGCCTGATATTATTACCACACTCAGGTTGATAGAATCTTAATTGGATATGTGACCTTAAAACGTAATTGTCATTTAATACAGAACTGTTATTTCCTACATACCAATAATATAAAATACCTCTCGTAACTATGTACCTATATCTTTCGTAATTTTCTTTAGTACATTTCGAATAGCACGTTTATTTTATTTAAATAACCACTTAATTGTTGCGAATCAAATACGTACGCTGTTTAAATTGAATTTAAAATATATAATTGCTTTTATTATATTTACATGGTCAACAAGTCCGCTCTAAATGTCATTGTATATAGTTTTAAATTTAAGATGTTTAGCGCCGAACATAATCTATATGCAGAATACATAACTAGCATTAATTGAATGTCAATGCGTAAGTGTGCATTTATTTCATTACCATATTTAATGACATATTTGTATTTTACTTGGAATGGCTTAATAAAATAGTGATCATTGAATCTATTTCATATTTTAGGTTTAGGATAAATACGAATTTAACTGTTTGCAGCTGAGCTAATAAGCAGTTATTGAGGACGGCGTTATCTAATAAACTATTCTTTATCTTGTCAACTAGAGCTACAAAAGTTCAATTTAGTAGTACCAATTCGTACACCGGGCTTTTTTTTATATTATCACAACATACAAAATTATTAGAAGTATTTCTATCATTAAATACAAAATCATATTGTAGTTAGTATCAAAAGATAACTTTTTGTTATAGTCTAAGAAATCAAACAATGTTTACAAAATTTAACGGAATATAAAGCAAAGCATACGAAGGAAATACTTTGTAACCTTTTTGTCCAATTTTGAAATGGATAATTCATGAATATTAACGAAAAGTAACACTTGATGTAGACTAATCATAACATTCCAATTCATTTTGTGTAAAGTATAAAGTAAAGTAAGAAAATAGTTACTAATATTAACACCTTTATAATAAGTTACTAACTATAAAAACAGCTCTTTGAGCATTTCAGCCTAATTTCTCTAATTCGTTAAGATAACATCTACCATATTTAATATACGTATCTACTATTTTACGTAACAGTACATACGCTTAGTGCAGTAGCTGGACTATTATCATTAAGCCGTCGTAAGTAACGGTTTCATCATCAACTAGTTGTGTAAGATAATGACAATGATACAATTTAATTACATTATACTAAAAACTACATGCCTACAATTATCTTGTATTTATTCCATGTCTCCTTAATATCCGTGCGTTCATTATGGACTCAAGTAAACATTCTTTAAATTGCTTAAAAATCGCTGCGATTTATATGTACTCACTTACAAATTCATCGTTATCTAACGACTGCGCTTTCTAACTTATTTACGTCGTGTTCTTCACAGTTTTATTTCGCTGTCGAAATAAATATACACGGTAAGATTTTTTACCTTTACGTAAATTATATACTTCTTACCTTAGAATTGTAAACGGCGCTGTACAATATATCGCTGGTGGCACTGTAAGCGACTGCTAGGCACTAGGTAATTACTTGAAGATATAATGTCGAGGTACTAGCCTATTTAACTTGAACAGAAAAACAGCTCGGCCATCATAACAATAATTTACTTGATTGCCAATATGCACCTACCTATCATTATATAGTTTGCTTTAATGAACGGAAGCCTATTTAAAATTACTTACCTACTTATAGGCAACAGAATTGCACGAACATGGGAGTTTTGCATAAAATATAAAGGACGCTTTATGAATTTTGCAAAATTTTATAAAATGTCTGAACAGAGCTATCTAAAATCTAATTTGGAGACAATAGAATTATCTAGCGTCGTCAAAGTTACGCAATTAACGTCTGTCTCGGAATTTATTTAAAAATAAAACCAAAACAAATTGGATTTTGCACGGCAAGTAATAAAATTAAAAATAATTTCAATTCATACCAATTATGTTTTTTTATACAATGAAAAAATTGGTTGATATATGGACAAAAGAGTAAAAGTGATCTTATAAGGTTTCCGTTTTTAAAACAATAACAACCTAATTACATTATAAGTAAATTTTTAAAGTCGCAATAACTGGCCCGTTTAAAATGTGTCGTAATCAAAATAAAATCTTCGAAACAGTAAAGTACATAAACTATATTTTTTTCTGGCAACAAACACCCAGCAGATGAAAGATAAAAGACAGCTACTAAAGCTACTGTTCCTAGAAGTATTTCTGGTGGTGAAAGGATAGCCAGTATAAATGTCGAGCCAGGCGAACGTGACAACGACTATTTCGCAAATCGTATCGCACGGGCCTTAAGCAACGGTACTGTGACACAAGTTTCATCAACGACTCCTTTGTCTTACAATCGCTTAATAAGTTACAAAAACACGGAATATGCTGTAAGGATTGAGAATGCTCTCATACATGTTGAGTGTATGCGATTATGTAACCTTGTATCACTCCGTACAAAAAGGCCTTTAAGATTATTGACAATGAGAGGTCACGTACGTAGGTAAGTATCAAACGGAATTTAAAATATGCAAATGGTAAAGCGCGGTCATGGAGACACTGCGTATCATTATCAAACCTAGTTGTTTACCATCTTTTATAATTTCATCATTACCGTTATTAACAACGCAACTAATAGTTTTGCTAAGCTTGAATCCCTTATCAGAATGGGAATTACTGTTTATAGGAAAAAAATGTTGTACTATTTTTTTATTATTTTCTTAAATTTAAATGCATCCATGTTTTGTATCCTTGTTACGCTAATTTCAGAAAAAAGTTTTAATAACATAAATGCAATCTACGTTAATTGTTTTCAGTCCAACGGAGTAACTCAACTAACCGCATTGCACCTGGTTCACTAATTTATTATGTTTAACTTATTATCTAATTAATATAAGTAAGTCACAAGCTTAAGCAATATGAAGAGGTTTAAGACAAATACCGTTAAATAGTGCAATAAATTTCCTTTACTAAGAAGTAGCTGTTCACTAACAATATGCAATAGAAGTCACGATAAAGATATAATCCCAATGCTAAGAAGTGGGATCTCAAGCTACCGCTAACGAGATCAGGAGTTCCCAGAAGTGAAGTCTGGCATTCCGTAACACGACGCCCTAGGAATATATTATAGACACTTTCTAGTTATTGCGCCTGCTTTTACACTTGCACCTTGACGTATATGACACTGGCAATACGAGAGACATATTATAATGACTGTCCATAATTGCAACATTGACTTGAATTAAAACGGATACTACTGTCACTATTTTTGTATTTTTTGTTGTTATTTCTTTTTAGAACTGAGATAGACTCTCATCAATAAAAAAATGTCTTGTGCAGACTTCAAATATTTCTATAAGTTCCTCAACATCAAAGCTGTAATATGTGATATGTCCGAAGAAGATAATGACGTAGGCTTCTTCTCCACTAAAAACTCTACTCTACGTACTTGGTATATCCCGAGAGTCATATCAAATGGATTCGTTGCCAAGGGTCTCTAAAATAATTTTACCAAGTAATAGTCTAATTGATGATTTCACGAATATTCATAATCTAAATGGCTGAATGAATTTAATAATTCGCTGTCAAAACCTTATAAAATTCATGAACTGTCTTTCGTGAAGTTTTTAATCATTTTGTAAACAAACATAGTAAAGAGACGTTATCTCAATGAAACAATAGTTTTCGCCCACGTCTGTAATATAGGACGAGATGCAAATGTCGGAGCCGATGAGAGGAGAAGAATGGGCCATTGCACGCCCATCGCATTTGCATAAGTGCCCGAGTTCAATATCCTTGTCATCGACTATGCCCCTTCGTTATGCGTTCTTCTTGTTAAGTTGATGTATGTCGGCCAACTAATAAACGAACATATACGAATGACAAGAAAGTTATTTAACCTTCAAGGAATTGAAGAAACCATTCTATGGCTAGACAAACAAACTCATAAACGGATTTCTTAAAAGCAGCTCTTTTTGCCTAATTCAAGGAACAAATGTTATAACGACAATGTTATCCGTCATGGAGTAAAAGGTTATCAAATTATCGTGTTCCGAAATACTCTTATTTGAATCTTTATCGTTAATTAACAACTGGAGCAGCATTTTATTTACACATGATTTATACTTACTTCTGATAGTTTTAAAAGATCTATTTTCTCTTATCTTAACTGATAAGCTAAAATTTTTGCTAGCTAAGAACATAGTATTGTACAAAGAATATTTACAAGTTCACGTACGTTAGATGTACCTTTGTAATTTAACTAAGTTCTTTTGTGGAGGTACTATGGACTAAAAAAATGTTTTTTCTTCTACACATTAAAGAATTAGACCTACATTTTATAAACATAAGACCGCATTATCTTCTTCATATATATAAATATTCTGTTCATGGCACTGAATACCTTCTAAACGGTTGGATTGATTTTGATATATTTATTAGTGTGTTTATGTGAATTTAAGAATAATTTAGAATGTGTTTTTATGTTGTATAAGAACTGCTTAATCCGTAATTCTACCTATATACTTTTATACCACGATATTATTTGTCAATGTATGTAGTGAGCTAACAGCTAACCTTAAACGAAAAAAGTAAACACGTTAAGTTAACGATTGCGCTGGTGATAAAACTATTACCATTATATTAAAGCAACATACACAAGTTATTTTGGAACATAGGACAGAACACAAACTTTATAGTAGTTGTGTAAAGTAAGCAAAGACGTATTGCGTAGCTAACCACGTATATAATAAACAAAAAACATACGTTTTCATAATTACCTAACAAAAACAAATTGTGTTTAAAGACATTATCGAGGGTTACTGGCCCCTTCGCGTAAACACAACGTCTCATTAAAAAACGGAACAGAAATAACTGGTGTAAACGAGCACGCTTTGAAAATACTGATTTCAGTACATTCTAATTTTAACGCCAGTGTAAACGTACATTTGTATATATGATTTCCTTTTTGTAAGTCACCTTTATTTTGTTTCTGCATTTTGCATATTAAAGTGTTAGAAATTCCGCCCACAGAAATGTACATCATTTGCGTAAGAAATATACAACAAAATATAGTGACGGACTCTTCAAATGAAACCGATTTATTATTTCGAAGTGGTTACTCTATGTATACAGATTTTAAAGTACTCGACTTGCTTTTAAAATAAATATAACCTATAAAACTTAAATAATAATATTTGGCATTAAAATCTTCTGTAAAAATTGTTGTGCAGGTAAGTAATAATTATTATTGGTGAAAATACGCTATTTTTACAGTATGAACTAAAACCATAGCTTATGATTTAATTAAGATACAACTTTGTACAAAAAATTACTATATTTTGCAATATTTGCAGTGCTAAGAAAAGGATGATTTACATGAAGTAGCTATAATGATTCAATATTACGATGTTATTTGGTTGTTGTAATAAACAGTTCACTATTAATAGAACTGCAAAATGATTAGACTAAATTGATAACAAAATTACCACATTGCAATTTTGTTTAATAAAAAGTAGAAAGCAAAATAAATTGTACCATAATATATAAATAGATGAACCGTAATATAGGTAAATTCTGTGTGTAAATTAAGCCTGAAGCAAATAATGTTTGTAGAAAAAATGATAAAAAATAAAATTTATCATAGCACAGTACCCACGAAAATTTATATAAATTTGAAAGTGTACTAAAAGCACGCACGCGGAGTATTTCCAATGAATTCAGTAATCATATCTCTAATATTTCTAATTAAAAGAATAAAATCCACGATTTTTAAAAGTCACGTTGTAATACTCGTAATTTTAAATGGAATATTCGATGCATTCAAACATTGAAAAGCAAATTAAACTAAATCTGAAGATAAAATTTTTGGTGATTTGTACCGATTTGCTGCAGTTGTTATCGGCAAATACGAACCCACTTCCCTGGATGTAACATTATTTTAACCAAGTATTGATGAACTATTACGGCCTTGACAAAACAAATACACGAATATAATCAATCTCCTAAATTGGTAGTATATCCTTCGTTCAGAAATTACATTACCACTAATACGGCAAATGCAAGATCTGTTATGTATATAAATGTCAGTGTTTTTGCCTATCAATATGCTAATTTGATACAAGATCCTATGGTTCTTACGTGTGTGATCGTAGACATTTACTATTATACCAGTATCATTAGTATTTAAAGTGTATTCTATGAACTTTGTTACTCATTTAGCTTATTAAATAATGTAGTACGTGCCACATATAATTTTCTCCTATTATATTAGTATGTTGACGTCATCATTATGTTTTAGCATGTTCGCTCAAACTGAATCAGATATACTTGCAACTCCATTCGAAATGGCATGCGTAGGTGGTGCAATTGCAAAGTATGATCGTATCTTACAAATACTTGGAAAGTAACACACAAATATCCAGTTTTACATGAACTGAATAATCCTGGTCTTATTAACATTGATTCGTAAGAACCTACTGACCTAGCCAATGTCTTTATAGGTATTGAGAAAACCACGTATTAAATGTAATAATTATTAGCAGAAGTATTAATATATATAAAAAAAATCTTTATAATTATGAAGTTTAAACATGTTATTGAAAGACTACTTTCTCACAATGTTCGAGAATTACTATATGTTCCTAAACTGTGTTTTCCTTACGGAGAGAAGATCAGAACTCAGAACTTGAAATAATAATATTTGTTGTAGCAAAACAAAGCAATACACATACCTCTTAAGAAAATCGGTGTACTCCGCCTGTCGAATGAGCCCAGTCCTCATCATGATGGTCTGGAAGCATTGTCGCTCAATAGCCCAAAGTCGGCAATCGGTGGCCGCTTTGATAGTGGCTGTTCTCTTGCAGTTGTAGAGGATGGCCAACTCTCCGAAGACTTTCCCTGGTGCCATTGTGCTGAGGTACTTGTTTTCCCTGGACACCTCCACTCTGCCCTCTGTCACGAAAAATATACAAATTAAAGTAATCACACGTAATGTAAATAACACTACATTCCTAACTAAGTTATGAACTGAATAACATGGAATTTAGTTAAACAAGAGGATACATAAGGAAGGTCAATGAATAATATAAGTAATTAACAGACTCAAGCAATATCAGGTGGGAACGAACTTAAAAACCCGATTTTGTATTAAGGTAATAATCGTTAAGTCTCGTGGGAAGTCTAAAGGTGGATTAATATGTTATGCCAATTTGCAGAAGCTAAGCGTATTTGAGTTACAAATCCTGTGTCTTCAGTATTTGGAAAAGACCTGTAGCAGGTGGCTAATGAGTTTGAATCTAATGTCAGAAAATAATTATATCCCATATAGTTGACATACATTACAATAAAAACATGTGAAATAAGATGTTTAAATTTTAGCAACAGATGTTCCATAATGGGATATCATCACAAACAAGACTAGTGGACTAAACAATTTTATGTCAAATAAGACTGGTTTACTATTCCAACTCCATCAAACTGCACTGGAGCAGCGTCGTGGAATAGCTCCAGACCTCCTCAGTGATGAGGACAGCACGGGTCTGTCTCAGTAGTGGCCCATTAATAGGTTGAAGGCAAGACTGGTTTACTATTACGTCATGTGTTTGTGTCACATTTCACTTTCAAATCCACCTTATTGTCTTTCAAAATTTTAAAGTACGCTCTTATGAGGGATAAGATTTTATAAGTTGAATGCATCCACGTTTACAATATGACAAAATGTATATAATAAACCTTGTATACAATATCCTGACCATTTGTGTGAGTCATCAATATTTAGCTGCTTGGCGACTATTTAAACGTAGTTAGCCTTGAATAACAGCTTACACGGTAAGGTTATGTTTTGAAAGTATCTCCTCTACAGATTTATTTCCGACATCAACTTGGTTGTCTAGCGGCCCATTCAAATAATAATGTTGATTATAATATAATTTCAATGCTGCAACATTCTAAATTTCATCATGTTTTTTAATTATCGATGAAGAAACAGAAGGTGCTGTCTATGTAAGTTTATCGAACGGAAATGTGCATTTAACATGACAAGTGAAGAAAATTTCCCGCAAATTTTCATTTCCCTTAGCTCTTAACATTTCGTAAAGTTTAATTACGGATAATTCGTACTGCGTTTCCGTTCATTACCTAAATTGCGAGATTAATAACGTCGACCTGAAAGAAACTTGAGTAACGCTAATGTTACCTGCGAGTCTTAAGATTTGTAATATATTTACGTAATCATTCCTATGATTGGAACAAAAATAAACCATTCTATACCAAACAGGCGATAGGTACTTACTACAAGGGATCAATCAAAAACTAAAAAATGGTTATTACGACAACATGATATGATTTGTTCAGCATATGCTTTGATCTCATAACTTCAAGATTTGTATGTGACATATTCAAAAGTGTATAGTAGAACTAACTTAACTTAGTCACTAAGATACTAGAAGAATAGTATGTATCAGAAGCGAAGTATATTATAACTAACTTGACAATTCCATTCAAGGTAATAAACGTGAGAAAAAACAAAAGCGTGCGATAACTTCATTCTTTGTTTAAATCTGTCATACAAAATTTATTTGTATCTTCTACAAAATCATCTAAGCACTTCATCCCGGATCTTCCACTTTGTAAAATCATTCTCTTTTTATAAACTGGTTTTATTATAAGTAATAAAGCGATCAGGTATGAAGTGAATCGAATCGTAAGTAAGTTTCGTCAGATCAGTGTAGAATATGCAGAATTGACCGTGAAAACAAATTTAAAATTAGGAGCATTAAAACACTAATTCTAAACTACTGAACTTAAATAGATATTGAAGATTCAAACAATTTGTTTTGTAAGCACTCATCGGATGCATCTTAATACATGAAGAAAAGGGTAATAGAAAGTTTTTCAAATAGGTTTAGAAAAATATGTAATACCATCACTTCTCAAAACCGTCTATAATCCATCCCTTTTATAACTATATAGAAGCTTGCAGGAAACTAATATAATAAAGTATAAAAATACGATCATGATTTCACTCTCTCTGATGTGGGACGAACATCCGTGTGTCATAACCGAGCAGTGAGTTTCGGGAACTGTTGAAAACTATAATTTTTTAAAGTTTAAATAACAACAAGGAAGTAAAAAGATTAAAGGCCGTTACTAAGACTTAATTATTAAATACATATTATGTTACATTCTTTCTACTTTAAATATTGTACTAGTAGACCTGGCGAACTTCGATTCACCTTGAAACATTTGTCCCGTTTTGTAACATTTGTTATCATTACTGAACTTCTATTTGTTGTAGCGTTATGTTATATAGCCTATAGTCTTCTACGGTACATGGACTATCCAACACAGAAAGAATTGTTCAATTCGAACCAGTAGTTCCCGAGAGTAGTGCGTTGAAATAATCAAACAAACAAACTCTTCCGGCCTAAACAAAACGTGGACTAGCTACAGTACCGGTTTAAACTTCTATTAGACCATGGACTAAACAAAAAAACTAAACTAAAAT
>DWJN01000912.1:0-20384 GCA_018248895.1 Carystus phorcus
CGATGGCGTAGTTGACTTTCGAAAAGTGTTTGTAAAAACCTACTTCGAATAAATGATTTGATTTGATTTGATTTATTTGTGGCGACCGCACTGTACTTCACATATTGACGTCACGCTTACCCTAAATAACGATATCGAAGTTTTCTACAACGCTTGCATATACATATGTAAGTTCCGAACATCAACAGTTGCTCGTTGCTCAGAGCTCGGCCGCTCCCCAGGCACGACATCTCGCCTGGCGTGAGACCTATCTTAGGTTCTCTTTGCCAAATATGCATTATATATAAAATGTTGTATATTCTGTTCGTCAGTGAACTCCTAAACGGTTGGACCGAATCTGATGAAATCTTTTACGTAGGTTAAAGTGAGTTCGCGAACTGTTTAAGTTAACAATTTCATGTGATAATGTTTTTTTATGTTTCAGAATAACATCTACTCAATCCGCTAGTAATAATATAATATGTATATTTTGTATAATATATATTTTAATAGCAAAGTTTTTAATGATAATGTATAACAAAAAAAATTACATGCCGAATTTCCAATTTTAATAACGTAATTTCTAAGAATTAAATATTTATAAACCATTATTCCATCCATACTTACATACATACATAGTGGCATCATTGGAATAATCGTATTTGCAAGAAGATACTTACTTATTAAATATTTCATGGACTCCTTTGTTGAATATGTAATCATGTCAACAAATATAACCATGTACTCTCCTTTCACGAACAATTGAAGCGACTCCATGGCCGCCATCATTTCTATCAGACCGGATGTCGAGCCCAAGAAAACGTAAACTGAAATATAAATTAATCAATCGATATAAATTAATCAATTTCAATAAAATGATATAATATTGATCATAGCGCATAGATCAGAAGCGTTCATAGTACGACGGCTCGCGTAGATCCAATGCTTTAGACAGAGTCAAGCAACTGCGGGCGGGATCGGTACCTGGATGGATGACCGATACTAGCATAAATTCTTGAGCGTTTCCGTGCTTCGGAGGACACATTAAGCCATCGGTCCCGGTTGTTACGGTAAATAGTCGTCAAGCCATGTCAGAGGCCTTCGGGCGTCTTACAAACTTCCGACACTTGAGTTGGCCACTAACCCCTCCACCAATCGGCACTGGAGCAACGTGGTGGAGTATGCTCTAGACCTAAGTGATGAGGTCCTACCGTACTCAGCAGAGAGCCATTAATGGGTTAAAGACTCTCTAGAAGGAACAGCGAAGGGTATAAATGTCATTTTATAATACAATATTTAAAAATAATTATATTTGTTATATATAAAAATATTCTGTACATTTGTTTATTAACTAGTTTTCTAAGCTTCTATAATGATCTGTTCAAAGACATTTAGCAAGTTCTCGGGATACAGTTCCGACCTCCATCAACTTCCGGACTATATTATCTTTAAATAGGAGCCACGTTCCGTTATCCGTAATTGACACACGTGTCCGGTGTCTCCAGTACAATATCTGGAAATACGTCCTGCTTAATATTACAGTGGAAATATGAACTTGCATTGATGTATGCAATTACGAAGGTTATAATTACAAACGCTATTAATCGAACACCATATAACATGTATGTAAGCTTGTAAGTGTAAATCGCGGAAGATATTGATTTAATCTAATTTGAACAACCGTATCGCCGTATGCTGCTATGAAAAAAATACTTTTTATATAGTGTGACCTTTTTTATTACCAATATGTTTATTGACCTCATGTTTCGTAAAATATTGTAAATACGTTTCCTAGGAATAGAAAGTAAATTCTCAAATCTAATTCATAAGGAAACATCGAAACATTACTAAACCTTTTTGGTCACCGACTTACCGATTGTCAAATAATTTACTGGACTTCTATTGTGTCATTTAAATATAATTAAGTATTATTATTAACAGACTTCAAAAAAAGGGAGTGGTTTTCAATTGCTTTGTAATTTTTTGTGTGTTAGATGAGTAGGTAATTTTTACTGGGTATACCGATTTTGATAGTTCCTTTTTACATTAGAGTGGTGAGAGATTAGTGTGGTGTCGTTATTAGTATTATTAATTTGAGCGAGATTCGACGAGTATTTTTTGAGTAATTATCCTTAATAATACTTATTTAATTTACTTCGATGACTTGATGAGGTTCTCACTTCTATTATTTGTATGTAAGTTGCGATGTAAAATTAACAAATTAAAAGTCTATTAGATGGTATCTAATTTCTCAGACTGATTCAATTTTAATTTGGTAAAGATCTGATAATTAGTTTCGGTGTCAGAGAACGGAAATCGCTTGTATTATTGTAACATAGCATCACGCCTGCTTAATGTAAGGAACCACTAAAGATAAGGTGCCTTTGGTCAAAATCAGTTAAAGAAACTGGCACCGACTTCTTGAACAGATTCCCTCATCAAATTATTTCATTCTTTTTGAAGGCATTTTTGTTAAATACGAAAAATATTCTAGTCCTCAAGCGGTTTACTTTTATGTCGATGTTTAAATTGTCACTCACTTCTAGTCCTATTTTTGGTCTCCTGTATGAACTGATACCAGAAGCCGGCGGCGCAGCACGCCATCTTCTCTTCACAGCACTTGAACCCGTCTATGACGGGCCGCTGGTGGTTCACGGTCATATTGTTCTTCTTCGCGTGATTCTCCAATGTCAAAGCCACCGTCACCCACGACTCCTCGTACAGTATCGAGAATTTGTTCCATCTGTAGTACCGTAGCAGCGATATAACAGATTTTGTTGCCTGGACATAACAGAACATTCACATTGACTGACTTATTATTTAATCTCGGATATTACATAAACTAAAATGACGAGAACGAAAAAACATGGATGGATCTTGTAAAGCGAGAGACGATATGGAAAATAAAGGTGACGGTAAATAGTAAGGGAATGGAAGAATTTGAAAATGGGAAAGAAGTTTAGAAGTGTGGTGATGTTCTGGAATTTACCGCTTCTACCCTCGTACATGCTAGTGGGGTATTTTCATACCATTGTTCAATCAAAACTCTTAGCGGTATATAAAAAGCGTTGGTGTCCGTGAAAAACAATAAAATTATCTTTAAAACGCTAATGACTTTAATCTTAAATCAATATAAGTATTATTACTATTACACATGTTATTTTACCTGCGTATCTGGCGGCTCCAGCCTTGCAAAATTTGATAACGTTGAGGTTTGATAATCGGAACATTTCTGTAATATAAAAAAATCATTAAGTAAACACTCTGGAAAACCATAAAATATACAATCATTGGAACCGAATCAGAGTAATAAATATTGTTATCTAATTCTAAATATTCCAAAAATAAACGTGTCTTTCTCAAGCCTTGTTATCGATATTATTATCGGTCTAATGGTATCATGAGAAACCTATAGAACATGTTATTATGCAAAAGATTTTTCAATCTGGAAATTGCTGAACATATTATTATTACCTTTTTCCAAGGAAAGAGAATATAACAAACCAGTCTAGTCATTGTTAGCATGCAATATAGGGTTCCATAGTAGTTTGACAATTACTTATTTACATACTAGGCCTGCCTAGTGTAACACTTTTCCATTTGAGGTTATTGCTATACAAGGCAGGCTGGCAGGATGGTGGGAGAAGCACATGAAATTTCACATTTAGAGACTCCTCATTAAAAAAAATTATATAGAATCGTAATATTTTTGAATAACTTATCCAATGACGAAGGAAGACCCTACAATTCTCTCTCAATATTTTATTTTACCACTTAGTCGGCGTAATAAATATTTATACCGATGACAAATTACAACATTCTAATACTAAGAGTCATATCCTAAGCAACGGATGAACCGAACAACGGGCAAGGCAAAACTAGAACTGAAATTACCCTCATGTTGGAATCAAGTAAACAAATAATATTCACACAAGAACTTAAATTATTACAGATAAACTTCAAACTGTACGAGAGATCTTAATCCTGTAAAATGTAACATTACACAAGTGACGTCACTACGAACGAAATGCAAAATAACTTACGTATGAGATCATAGGCAAGTTTCGAGACTGTGCGATAATAGCCTCCGTCTGACACCGTCCCTCCGGCCCGAAGAACGCCACCACCCCCGAACAACTCATGTCCGTGACCAGTCTGGTCGCTATCACCGTGTCACACTTTGTATCGTTCCACTCAAGCAACAAGTTCACGTCCGGTAAAAGCTCTGTACTGTTGTTAATCTGTAAATAAATTAAAAAAGGGTTTAACGATTCGCTGAGCCTACAAACTTCATAAAGATCTTTTATTTGGAACAAATTTCTTTGTCTCAAGTTGCAAATACAAGGGCAAATCCAAAAAAAAATTAAGATTTCGACCGACAATTTTTTGCTTTAGAATTTAGTAGTGATATCTATTAAAAACTCTTTAAACTTATATTATAGTAGCTATAAAATCTTTAGACAATAATGTGTAGGTATATATTTCATATTACTGCATTACAGAAGTCCAGGCGTCAGCAGTAATCGTACAATGCGTAGGTACCACAAACAATCATTACTAAAATTGATAAACTCGGGAATACTTATTTATTGTTTTGTTTTTTAATATATAATTCTGAGTATTGTGTATTCCTATTATTTAAGACTTTATATACCGAAAGGAACTTTGTTTTGAGCGAATATACCGTGACACCTTCCTTTTTTTAAATAATAAATTTTTATATATCGATATCGAACACAAAAAGACATTAAAAAGATAAAAAACTCAAAAAGAGCTTACCACTAGAAAATATCACATGGTAAGCCGTGTTGCATCAAACTCAAGTATAAAATGGGCAATGATAACGCTGAACATGTGATAAAGGGGAATTGATAGAACTAACTGCGCACGTCATAAGTTACGTCAAAAAGAAGTCAACATCCCATAAATAATTGATATGAAGTTCTGAATATATCATTTCAATGCATTTGTTCGCGACAACGCATCACTAATGTCAACGTGCGTCGCTGACCACTTACCTGACATTAGATGGCATGTCACATAAAATAATTATTTGGCCAGTGTTATGAATTAAAGAGAGCCATTAAACCAACAAAGAATTATTTAATGGTTGGCGCGATGATAAAGGAACGTTAGGGATCCTTTTCTAGTGGAAACGACATCCAAATAAACTCACATCTTCGAGGGCCATGGAGAGCGCCCCAGAGATCGCTAGGCCTTGCCGATCCCGGAGCTCGCCCTTAATGGACGGTAGATATCCGACGGTGACATTGTATTTCTTTGCGACGACAGAAGGCCCGGCCAGTAGAGCCAGCGCCGCGAGTACTAGCACCCGAGCGCCGTCCCACATGCCGTTGCCTTCACCGAGGCGCCAGCACCTAAAATGATACAAAATCACAACATAAAGTAACTAAAATATATCGGGAAATGACTTAAAGACTAAACTTTACTAAAAACTCAAGATAATGCTTAATTGGATATCATCCTTTTGAAATGGTAAAGTTTAAAGTGTTTGCACAAACGGTGTCTTCAGGACTACATATTAGGTCCTTTTCTTTTCATCTTGCTCAAGTTTGTAATGCAAAATTAAATTGAAATTAGTGTTGGTATTTTTGTTTTTAATGTGATGAGTTGCTTTCGCAGTTATTTCTTCATCGTGGTAAATGCAATTATCAAAATACAAATCACAGCTAGACGGCGTGATGCTGTTTCCCTCCGTCAACATCATATGTCTTACTATTTCTTGTCAGTTCAAGTACAATGTAATACTTAGTTATTAAACGTAATGCGTAAATTTTATTATAAAATTATACGTGGTTATTGACTATTATCATATTTTATCTATTTATAAACTATGATGGTTAAAAACATTTACTATGTCGCGGAAGAAAAGATAGCTGTACACGAAGATGTTGTAGAAACATTGGTATAAAAACATTTTTTTACTACATAGTATATCACTTCCGACCACCATTTGCATATTTTATTACTTATGATTTCACTCCAATAATCTCATTTAATATTTGTCAGTCATGTTAACGCTGACCTTATTATAAGTCTCGTAGATAAAACTGGTCCGTTTTAATAATCTTAATTTGTATTCTTAACAATAGCAAATGCGAAAGTTTGGATGAATGTTTGTTGCTCATTCACATCAAAACGGCCGAGCGGATTTAGATAAAATTTGGCACCGAAACAGATAATAGTCCGGAACAGCCCTAGGGGTACTTTTCATCCCGAAAAACATACGGTTCCTGGAATAATCGCGAACGATTAGGTAGTTTATGACAAAATATTTAAACCACCACTCCGAAACCACTCTTTCGCTGGCATCTTCGTCGCGGGTTAAAGGTAGTATTTAAATTAGTTATTTTTTTATAACCCAATATTTGTGGTGCAAACTAATAATTATTGTATAATTACAGCGTAGTAGTATAATTTGATGTTAAGCACGACAAAACATTGTAATGTGTCCACTATGCAATTTCGCCTGGTATAATACCTAATCACGCCGATGACATGTTAATGTACCGTGTAACATATTGCACACATTTACAAAGATGTCGATCAGTAAAAAGTAATTATAGACGAATGAAGACGAGAATAAGCTTCTACTAAGTCAGGCCGTTTACCACCAAAGACTACATCACCACTTACAAACAAATGGGACTGTAGTAATTATTTGTTAAGTAATTAATTATTAGCAAATAGCTCATACACCCATGTTGTAGATTATTCCTATAGATACAGATTTACACGTGGTAAATTCCATTAAATTTTATGTTAAACATGTATTAACTAAGAAGAAAGGCGGTGAAGCTCCGGGTATTACTTTAAAAGTATATAAATTTTCGTTATTATTCTTCAGGTAGATAATTTTTTTAGCACATATGAAATCCAACGTAGCAACTCTGGTTCATCAGCAAACTGGTTGGCTTTCAACACAAGCTCCGCGTTAATCTCTAAGATAAACGAAGCTCCCTAAGTATCTACCTATAGTTGCGTGTGCTACACATAGATAAAAAAGTAGCACGTAAACGAAATAACTTCAAGGTGGTGTTCATGAACTATTAGTTCTCTTGAGGAAATTACAGTCCTGTAAAAAGGATACATTAATTGTGAATATTGCTATTAGGCCGCACTGTTTATTACATGTTTGTGCAAGGTGGCATCAATAAGCATGTCTATTTCTGTAACTGAATAAAGGGAAGTCTTCCTGCGGCGCGCTTTCCGCCCTCAAATGTAGGAATTGCTTCCCTGCTGTCAACTAAGTAATTGGCTCGCAGCCGGCGACCGATTAAAGCAATTGGCATGAAGCTATTTTGACAACATGACTGTTCTTAGCCAGGTTCACGTAAATCTTACATACGCTTAATTTTATTTCAGCTCAAAATATTAAATATTGTAACTACTATAGTAGAAACACATTCACGAAGCGAGACAATAACAATTATAGCAACTCCATTCCTGTCATTTTATTTAACCCTGTGGCAATCTCTCACTTAAACATCGGAATTATTATAATCCAAACGTTAAAACATCATCGGTGTGATATGAATATTAGCTTTAAATTTTATTTTGTAATGAATACACTTGAGTACAGTTATTACAATTTATGTGTGCTTAGGATTGTCGACGTGTTCCCGCGCAGGCGGACACTGCTGCACAAGCAGTGATGTCGCCTTGAGATAACGGTGGCGATAACACTCCGCGGTTATTTTTAGACTTCAGTAAAAAGGTAAATGTGATAAACATTTTGCGAAATCAGAGTCATTTATTGCTCAGTTCTACAAATGTATAAAAAATACAATGAGATACTTTATTACGCGAGATATAATCTATGTTAAATAGGTATGTCAACATACTATGCAGAAACTAATATATAAATGAAAGATCTCCGATATTGTCAGTGTATGCGAAATCGATATTATTATTTTTGTTATTAATATGATTGGTACGGGTAATGACAGACCTTTTAATAATGAATTTAATTGTTATGAATTCTCGGACAATAATTAACACCAGCTCCTGACCACAACAATGAACAATTGTTATGATAACTTTTTAATAATGACTTGATGAATAATCTTACAGTTTAATAATTAAATATGAAATTCATGTAATAAAAAAATTATATCTTGTCAGAATATCAAAACGTTCGTGTTGCGTAGCGTCACGAATATACAATCATAGGTACCTCAGTTAAGTTTGATATTTGTAACCTCGACTTTGGTTACATATTTACTAAGTTATAAATAGCTCACCAATACATAAGCTAGAGGCTGAATCAACGGTCAGTATGCTTAGAATCAGTTATGAGCGGTGCAAGACATTTAATTTTATGGCTACACTGTGAGAATTGTAATTATAATCCTGTGACTCTCATGCACTCGCTTATACACGTATAAGAAACGTTAGTAATATTACTAACGAAAGCAAATACTACTACTACTATATTACTAGACAAAAAATCTCATAAACAACACACAATAAAAGTGTCGTCAATACCTTTTATTTACACTATTTAATAGTTACAAAATGTATTAATGATAATTATATATTTTTTTTAATAGTTATTAAATTTATTAATTAATAATCTAATAATAATTAATTTATAGGAATAATGAACCTTCTTATTTCAAGTTTGACATGGAATATATTGATTGATAATAGTGGGCCTTAATAAAATAATAAAAAGATAATAATTGTGAACTGTATGTGTTTAGATTGCCAGTGTTTTTACATTACTCTTCTCAAATATTAATCCTCAAAACATATACTAAAACAAAAGATTATGTAAGTATGCAAAAGAGTCTTAAGGAGACCATCGTGTGAAGACCACGCAAAATTGAAATAGGTGGAGCGTAAGAAGTTTTACACTTCTATATGTCCTTAAATAACCAAATCCCTTGGTTTAAAATTGACTATGACAACTTTTTCTTGGAATGAGTGATGGATATTCATACCTGGAATAAATGATTTATAATGGCGAGTCCAATGAATATGCCATCCTTACAAGACTAGGCTCTATTACAACTTCATTCGTCAAGTTTTTTTCAAAATCAAACTGTCGAATGAGACGTTCAACACGGGCATTTTTTAACGATTACCTTATTTTGCAATGTGGGATTTCAAAATCGTTAAGTACCCTTTATAGAACATAGATTAGATACACTTAATAATATACTATGAAGTAAAATTCGTGCATACGAATACAAGTAAAATAATAAAAACCCAAATAGACGGCAAATGACGGTTTCGGTTTTGAATTATTTAACCAAAACAAAAATATGTAAATTACATCTTTCGTAAAATGGATTTCAGATAAGGAAGCTTTCCTGTTCCTCTTTCCTACTTAATAATTTCGAATGGAGAGAAGAGATCAAATAATAGTCTTAAGAAAAAATAGCTTGATTTAATACGTTCAACATTAGTGTTGTGTTGACGACGTATTATATTATAGTGCGTGTTAAAGAGATATTATGTCACACTGAATATAGCAGCATAGTCCCATAGTGGCCATGAGCCATCAATATATTTTCGGCATATGTAAATGCTTAACTTTCTTCATGATTCAGAAGTGGAGGGGCAATATTTATTGGCAGAATTCCATAAAAAAATTGGTTTTACCAAAAGATCTACATATATCGACATATCACCTAATAATTCCAGAACTTTTTAGTTTTCACCATATCGGGTGTTTCGCATTTCAGTGTTAGTGTGCCGTGGCGTCACGAGGGGGTCGATTTTTATTATCTTGTGGTATGGGTGTGGCCGGGAGCGGCGCCAGGCCAAACATCGGCTCGCCGAGATCGATAGCATCACGGACGATTCCGCTTGTCATATTCGTAACGCAGACAAAGCGAGTTTTGCTCAGCTTTGGTTTAACCAACCACATCACAAAAGGACATTTCTCAATTTGGCCCCTAGAAAGAACCACGTGAACACCACTTATATGGAAATTCTTCGTTTATTTTTAGATTCATATTAAATTTATTAGAATTCAATGGACACTTTTAGAATTCATAAAAAGTTTTATTAGTCTCATGCAATATGTAAATTACAATAATGTTCACCGTTTAAGCGCTCTAAGCTTATAATTATTATTCATATTCACCAATATTATGTACCTTCTAGCGTGCAAACCTTATAAAATGCAATAATCTTTAAAAATTGTAGAGAATTGTTGAAAGTTCTAGGGAAAGATAAAAAGGCATGTAGTGCATCCCCTTGGGTAGAATTTGACTGTGCAATTTCAAATGGCTGACATTGAGAGCCTGAGGACAATTGTTGTTAGCATGGTCTGTGGAAATGTCGAAATGATATTTTCGGGAAAAAGACAGATTTCGAGACACATTTAGGATTTGTTTACGAGATTTTTCTAAAATTTAAAAATTATATACATCTGTAAAAAAAAAGCCCGCAATGATATTTGTTCTCTTATCGTTTTTCAATGGGTAAGTAAAGGGGATTTTAAAACTTAGTGTTTGTTGTTATTGAAGAGATTTTAGAGTCGACGGCGTAGCCATGGTTAAAGAACCGTTCATGAGATACAGTGAATGCCTTATACCTAAGTACCTATAGGACAAAATAATATGTATTACGTACCTAATTGATATAACAAAAGTCATTTAAAAAAAACTGATCACATACAATCATGATTCGACTTTCTCATGAGTAGATAAAAGATAGAACAATTATGTAAAGGTACATACATAAAAGTTTTCGTTATTAATTTTATCCCTTTCACTATCAATTTAAAACGTCGTTACACGGTTTATAAGATATAAAAGCTTGATCAAAATTAATTCCGATTTTATTGAATGAATAACATTTCTTTAAAAAATACTACAAATGTGATTGTTAATTAATTGGCTAAATAAAAAGTAGGAGTTCGTCACGTGCCTATTTCATAAAAAACAATTTGTATAGCCACTGAATACTGATCAGTACATAAAAGAATTTAAATCTCAATTGATGCCAAGTTTTGCCACTAATTGCTGAAGGAATATGTTGAAAATATAGAGTGAGTTGTTATGTAATAAGAAAATTAACTATTGTCCATTGAAATTTAGACGTGAATTACTTGTTATGTTACTTATTCTTTTTATTTTTTTTTGTTTTATGTGTGTAATACATTAATTACTTTTAACTGATTGTATCAATTTGGATGATTATTTTTTTCATTCAAAAGTTGGTGCTTGTCATGTCCCATATTAATTTGAGTTTTTTAAGTTATGCCTAATAATGCATGTACTTGACGCGTTATCACTTCGACATCATGCCTCAATAATGGAAGAAACCATTAAAAAGGAAGAAATAAAAAACTTAAAAAAAAAGAAAACGAAAATTCATCTGCTCTTTTGATACTTGAATGAATCAATGTTTTTTACTACGTTTAACAGTAACAACTTCACCGACAGAAAAATATTTTAACCTTTACTGTATAATGGCTGTTTTACAGGGCCCAAATTTGATCTCTTTTGTCACCGGATATAACAAAATATGAATAATTATAGTTGAATGTGACTGCAGATGACTTAACTTCAACGTGGTATGTTTACTTATATCTCAGAAAAATATTTAATTGAAATTTAGAAAACTAGCTACACCCCACGCTTCTGTATGTATTTTATTTAGTGTACATATAGATCAATATCGTTCACATTTGCATCATGGGTTTGACAATCTCTTGAATTTATATATCACGCTATAATTTAAACTTTATGATATCTCCAAAGACATTGATTTAAATTGTATGATATAAAGGGCAATTATAATTTAAATGAAATCCTGAAGGTAACTAAGTAACATATTTCATTTTATAAGGATTAATATCTCAATCGTCTAAATAGCTTCCCAATCAAAACATTTTAGGTGATCTTTTTTTTTTAATATTAATATGGCTCCAGTAGGCTATTCTTAAAAGATATATGCCATTACGAACTTTATTGTACACTTATATAACAAGAATATTCCCACCGTACATTATTTTCCTATATATTTAGGCAGCATTTTCAATTAAAGCTTCCAAATCGGCTTAAATTTTTCTGGCATCTCCAACAATAATTGTCATATTTCATCCAATTTATACATAACATTATTGTCACGAAAACCTACCTCTTGAATCACTCCATCCATTAGTTAAAACCATATGAAAATCTATTGGGTAGTTTATGAGATTTGCACATTCAAACAAACAGACAGAGTAATGCTTACACATTATTACTATATTTATGAAGGTATATTTGTGAAACCATTCTACTGCATGAGATAGTTTTGATATAATTTTTTAACAACTGAAAAAGTAATAATCCCGAGTTTTTGTCATTTTATTCATATAGCTCAGAATCAAAGTTGAACCTTGGAGGGGTGTTTATACTAAAAAAAAAGGTAAGGCATCATAGCAACATCAAATCAACTAAAGTTGTTTACTTTGCCCACTTTCACTGTGGTGTGTATTTTAAGCTACAAGATCTTGCTTTTATGCAAAGTAGCTGATACTGACACCATTTTTATGCTATAAAAAGAGCTATTAAATGTATTTGAATATTGAAATGACATCAAAATTCTATAATTAGGAAGAAAATTTAAATAAAGCCTTGAAATAACTGTTTACTTCTAAAAATAAATATAAAATATATTTTTAAATAAACAAGTATTTTAGATTTTTGGAACATCTATCCAATTTTGATTTGTAGGTATAAGGGATTTGGAAGACACAAAGTTAAATAATGATAATGAAAATTTGTATGAAAGCAAACAACAGTGATCTGTATGGAAGACATACATACATATATGTTAAAAATTATACTTTAATTTTGTTACAAAGTATCTCTACTATGAAAGTACTATTTTTATGCAAAAAATCTTTATATTTTCTTTTCTTGTGCATAATGAAAAATTTATGTCATATTATTATTATTGTTGATAAACTGCTAACAGAACTTTAGGTAATACAAAATTAAATAGTTATGAAATTTTTTGCTGACCTAGTGCTTTTGAGAAGTATTCATTGTATTTGTAACTATTTTATTAAAAATGTTGTAACATAAGTAATTCATTTCTCTACCAGTTATGTGGCAATATATTATCATAATTACACAAACATAATCAACATTTAAACATCATTAAATTTGCAAAAATTTGCAATCAAGTCAAACAAATTTTATAGATATTTAAAAAAAACCAGATTAAATATAATTCCATCACTCACAAAGGTTTATAAATAGATAATGATGTCAACATATGGTTATTTATACATAATGTATCTTATCAGTATTCTTCTAAAAATAATTCCAATTCAAATTCTTTGCCGGTAAAAGCTTGACTATTAAAATATTGTGCTATATATGTTTCATTGTGTTACTCTTATACGATATAGTTAACAGTCCTACTTAATATGATATACAGTCTGATACAATTTTTAAATGAAGCTAGTTTATTGTAAATACTGCATTGTTATAGACATTGGCAACATTTGTTCCCAAATATTTGAATTCCTATCATATGTCGCAATAATATTCATGGAGGTATAATTCCCCACTAAAGGTCACTATGAAAATGCTTGATATTACTTTGCTAGTTTCTTTATTTTTTATTTCAATCAAACAATTAATAACTTATCTCAAGGGTATGTTATCCACTGTAACAACCCGGTAATAATTTAGTATATTTGGAAATCTTCTGAATTTCAAATAAAAACCCATAATAGTGTCAGTGGAACCAAAAGAGAACATCTATTAATAACAAAATGTCACAATGAACAGAGCATTAAAATATCTAATCACACCATATTATTTTTAGCTCAATAGTCTGTTGTTTTTTAATCCCAAATAGAATTAATGTATGTCACTAATTTTAATATGAATATTGCTTGTAAATTTAGGTAGAGATATTTTGATAATAATATTTAGTTTTAATTGTTTACATAAATCATATTATTGTATTTATTTGTTTTATCGGTTTTATTTGTTTATTCAATTCTAAAACAAGCTTATATAAAGATCAGTGATTTGGATAGTTGTAGTCATCATCATAGTCTAGCTCTTAATAATTTTAATTTCAGAAAATAATTTACTTTAATCCTCAATTCAGAAACTGGGAAATATTTGGCTGTAATGGGGCAGCCTAGAAAATTTGCCACAATCCATTCCAGCACATCAGGATGTTGTAATAATCGAAAATATTAACCTTGCTTAGTAATAGGACCTTGCATAATTATTATATTTTGCATATAATTGTATTATTATTATTACCTCATTATTATTATTTCTGGTATATTTCCTGTGAAGCCTATTGAATCGGAATCTATATGATTTGTAGTGTTCTACTTAGTGGCCTGACAGCCAATACTATGTTTCTTCTCCTTCTTTCTTAGTGGGATATGTATCAGACATGCTTTTATTGTTGCTGATATGCATGGACAATAGTGACCACTTAATATCACGTGGTTTGTCTGCTTACTTCAGTTAGTTATGCACATAATACAGATGAGCCCCAATGAGCCCCATTTTCATCATGTGACTCGCCATAAAATGATTCATGTAACACATTCTTAAATAACCTCATAGAATAGTAGAAAACTGACTATAATTTCAAATAATCTACAACAATTATTTAAGATATCACAGAACACTATGTAAATGATAGTCTTAACATAAATATAAACATTACAAAAACCAGTATCACCAACCATGAAAATAATATTTTATGACAATTAACTTAACACATACATTATACCTCTCCGCCATGTCATGTTTCTCATACCACTTGTGTTTGAACATGCTTATATATGATGATGATTTTGAACTTAATTCATCATATATTGTTCACATGTTACAATAAGTGGGAATACTCACGATATGTATCTTATACGCCCATATTTCTAGGCAGATGCATGAATAGTGGTCACGGCTGTGCTGAATAAAAAAAAATATCGGCGTACAAAAAAACATCGTAAATACTCGTACTCTTTGTATATTTGTTTTGCATTTTTTTTAGTATTTTTAACTTCTTTATTTAAATTAAATCAGTAGACAGGTAGGCGATAAAAGGTTATTAAAAATAAGTTAATATTATGAAACTTACCATGAATATATAATTATTATCTTGTTTCGAGTCTTCTTTCCGCATAAGCTCTTAGTCTTTTCATCACAATCACACACATTAACCGCTTATTCAATTTTTATATCACCGAACTACTTCATTTAATCACAATAAAAACAGTGCAAGTATTTACAATGGTCTTATGTTTACCAAGACATCAGGCTCCAATACCGCAGTCGGATTCTAAAAATACTCTGCACGATAAAACAGTGTGAATGTGTTAAAACATAAAGCAACACAACGATGACAATGAGTAAGAGTAAATGTGGATCGCGAATCCGGATTAGCCACTATGCCATTGCACTGTCCTGACCCTCCACTAATATTTGAAGCGCTTATAAACCGATCGTGCATCCTTTTAAATAACAAACTATTCTTTATCACTATTTATCATACTGTAATTACTTACAAAATGATTATATTCTTCAGCCAGAATATTGCTACAAAATCATATAGATGAGTAAATAGGATGAAGACGTTAAAATATGTAAAAACAAGTAGCTAGTTTGTAATAAATAACACTAGAAAGTTGTGAGCCCGGAAACGAAACCTCAGAATATGTATTTTAAAAGCACCACAAACAAGGACAAACAACACAGCACTCTCAATAAATTCGACGTGAACAACGCAAACTCGCAAAGTCGCAAACGCAATATCCACCACTACCTATCTATTCTATTCTCCTACCATTTATGTTGCCAATGCAAAATATATTACAATATTTTTTAATAGACTAACTGTACCCCAAGTGCGCTACTACGCATATTAAAATTAAATTATCAAAGAAAAGTCAGCATATATACGAACAGATACGTTTCGATTATATTTATTGAAGGGCTGTTGGATATCTATAGGGGTAGATCTAGTTCAATCGATCAGCAAAAAATTAACATTTTTGACGGTAACTCATTACCATGTCTCCGATCGATATAATTTCGGAACCAAAACCTTCTTCCGAGAATTCTGAACAACGTTACTAAAGACATCATTGGTCATTGCTCTATCTCTCCTAGCATTGTAGAGTCTATAAAGTAGACACAAACAAACAAACAAACACTGATTTTTGTATTCTATAGATATTTATATGAACCTACTGCCCAAGGGGACTAAACTCTACTAACAGAAAAAACGGACAAAGGGTGAGGCACCTTCTATAGTCCTTTGTCCTTTTCTAAAAACGTGAGGACAATTTTATCATAACCACAAGGATAATTTTACATTTTCTTGCTTAATACTATTGGGATTTTTCGAATTTCAATTCAGATAATGGCCATTTCAATTTATATTTGGTTTCCACTTTTGTAGATGATATGTTTATTACTGTTATTAACGTTACTTCAATTATTAAGTTTCAAATAGCATATTAATATATAATCAAGAAACTTTTGGTACTTATTAAGGTAAATTTTGTACTATTTTATTACAATAATTTGTTTAAAAAAGAATTATTGAAAGTTATTGGAGGTTTGCATCAGCTGTGGTGTCAACACAGGTCGGTAAAATGGGTCTCTGCCCATTTTCCGTTAGCAGCGTTTAGTCCACTTGGGTAGCAGGATAATGAATATTTATGAAAAATGTATAGAACCACAGAACCAAAAAATTCGTTTATACAGAATACAACACAGATACTAAGTAAACAGAGATTTTGTATATTGCTCAAGTCATAGAGCAACAGACAAGCGAAAATGAGAAATATAACCAAAAAAACATAAACAATGTACTAATACTAGCAATGTAGTAACAAAAATAGTGGTCGAGTTCCAGATTTCAAAGTTAATATATCCCATTTTCTCACAGAATATACAAAAGAAAAAGGTTTACAATAACTACGAACCAGATTTTGCACTGAAAATAATCGTTATCTTTATTATGGTACATCATAATCAATGGAGTTATTTCCGATGTATTATTTTACTCTTGCCTTAAAGTTTTGGCTTAGTAATAGAATACACTTATAAAAGTATAAAGGGAACATTTTGTACAAAATTAGTTAGGAGTAACTTAGATGAAGCTCTTAATTGTGTAAACTAAGAACTGTTACTTATTAACAGAAGTGGTTATACTTACTACAGAACTCTATTACCACTCGTAGTAGAAGTAAAGAATATAATATTAATTTCTCCGCATCATCGTCGACCTTTATTTCTGTGATTCCTGTTTCATTGGAGGAAAATATTAATAATTAAGTACTTACTAAAAAATGTCATAGTGGAAAATTTGTCGTATATATTTGATATAGTTACTGTTTTGGTATCCATTCAGAAAAACGAAATAAGGAAATCGTTATAATAAATTCGTATAGAATCTGAAGGTACGAATCGAATATTTAACACCTTACCTATAACCGGGCATTTTGTTTTATCAATTGTCCTTTCCATGTGGAAGTAATATCCCTCCAAATCTGACTAAATCGGGCGATTTATTCGGTGCATAATAATAATATGAACTTAAAATCAACCTAGTTGCCCAATTCTAAGTCATCGGGAGGTCACCATCACCTGTTATAATAGCTAGCTTAGACGGTCTTACAAAATAATACTTAATATACTTAATTATAAAAGATGTAATAAGTATCTTGAATCCAGAAAACTTTATAATAACTTGAAAATTATCTTGAATTATTCCAATTCCAAAAATTCATAATTAAAAATAATTTATTATAATTTTAAAAATGGCCAGGGTTGATCGGGTTTACAGTGATTTCAAATGGCGGGAAACATATTTTCAGTAACGCCAGCCAGTCATTACCTTCAGCTACAGAGCAACGCTATATTGCTCAAGGCAAACATTATGGCGGGATATTTAAGTATAACTCGAATTTTTAAAGAAGTTTAACAAAAATTCGATACTTCAAAATTCATAATGTATCTTAAGTACCAATTTTAAATATAGCATGCTTGTAAGCGATATATTGCTATTTTCTAGACGATATTCCCCTACATTTAGCTTTACACAGGTGGCATTCTCTTTCAAAAACAATGTTTTACGTCCGTGTACCAATGAAAACAAAATAAAATGATAATCGGGTGATGTAATCGTGATCGTATGGATGGAGGGTCTAATCGGACACCAATTTAACGCCTTCTTCGACCTTGCATGAAGTCCTTTTCTTTTCCTCTTTTTCTAACTACCTAAATGACACGCTGAATGATTAAATTTCATGGTGCATCATTTGGATTTCCACACTTGACTTTAATCACCTCTTGTAAAGGATTGTGTTCATTTATGGTAATATGTAGCTAAACCTGCATACACTATGCCAGTAATAATCGCTATGGCACTCAACATAGTCATTATGACAAAAAAAGAACAATATTATTCTGTTCCTGAAACGAAGAAGATTTTCTCATGAGGAAAATCCTCAACGGTTAATGACTATCCAACTATAAACAGTTTAAAATACGAAATTTAGACCAGTCTTTCGCAGGCAAAGGCAGAATCGCGAGCAAAAGCTACTATTTTATACATTATTGTTTATCAAACGATGTTCATTATTGATTGTTTGGTAGCTAAAAAAGCTACTCATTACTACTCGTACTAGCCCGTAAATATGAATTTTAGTTAAGTACTGTCTATTTTACTGCCCAACTTAACAATGTTGTGCGACAAATGGTATTTGACAATTCCAGTTGTAATCCACGAACTTCTGAAGAAGTGAGTTGGAAACAGTATCAAAAGCTTTCTATAAATCTAGCAGGATATCAATACATATTCTTACTACTACGTATCAATACTAGCAAATACCAAATTTAACTTATTTATAATATTAAAATACTCTCTGTTGTGGTGGGGTTAAATTGAATTTTAAAAGGATATCAATAGCAATAAAAGAAGCAAGATAGTTTAATTGTTTTAATTCATGAGACAAAAATAATACATAAGAAAATATAATTAAGTTGCGATCTATTTTGCACTTACAACATCCTTAAATTAATTACTCACAAATAGCGAAACACAAATCCAAAACTACATATAATTTGACTAGTAGACCCGGCCACGCGTCGCTATGACTAAGGTTTACATTCTATATTTAGCAGACTTATTCCGCCATGTGTTAAAATCTTATTGAACTAATTCTTTTTAAGACATTATAAAAACATTTTGCAATAAAATAATATTGCGACTATAAATTGAAATGTAAATTATCCTATCTTTCAAGTTGGGTCAAACTGCACACGGTGTGCCAAAGTAACTTAAAATAGGCTAAGTAGTTTTGGAGTCCATCGCGGACATGGACCGTGTCAAACAACAACGTACTTTATCTAATTATATCAAAATTATGGCATATTACGGCGGCAACCTAGCGAAATTTTGCTTTCGTTGAAAATCTGAAGGCACTACATTTAATTAATTTAAAACGAGTAAACGCCTAGACCGTTTGCGCAATTTGGCTGTTTTTACTCTTTTTACAATAAAAAATAAACCAAAGAGGACACATAGCAACAAGAAAGCGACCGTTCCAGTTAAAACGAATACATTGAATTGAGAATCATTTTTGGAACCGTTCTCCTTGAGGAACCCGTACCTGGGTTCGTCATCTGGTTTGACACTGTCTGGCCAATCGATCGTCATACGAGGGTTAAGTCTATATTCCTGTAAGGAGATAACAATATTGTAATTATTTCTAGTAATGGACAACATATTATTATTTACCAAAACATTTGAAATCCATTTAATAAAAAATAATGCTTAATATTTTTTCCGAGTAACATTAACATTTAGCATATAAAAATTGAAGCGTTCCTAGCCCGGTGGCTCGCGGCGATCTAAGTGATCGACGGAGTTAAGCTACTGTGGGGACGGTCGGTTTGGATGTGTGACCGCTAGTGGCAAGCATATCTTGAGCGTTTCCGTGCTTCGGAGAGCTGTTGGTCCCGATTGTTATCGTACATAGCAGTTGTTAAGCCACCTCGGATGCCTTCAAGTAGAATAAATAAAGACTTCCGACAAGTGTGTTATGTGACATGAATATAATGGATTGATAAAGAAGTATAGAAAACGGCCTCAAAATACCCAAAACCAAAGTATAAAATTATATTTTGTACTCAGGGGCATCAACACCTGTAGTATAAAAAAATCCTTTAGTGCAAAATTATTTTTAATAAAGCAAATAAATAAAATCACCTAACAATACTGTTTCAAACACTGTTTTTTTAACAATATAGGTAAGGACGATTGTTAGTAACGGATATTTAATTTATTTTTACCGGGAACTCCTTGGTGCTCTGCTGGAAGTGGCCGACGGGTATCATGCTGTAGGTGCAGTTGATGTCGTCGTCGGTGAAGTTGACCGGCTT
>DWJN01000913.1:0-20376 GCA_018248895.1 Carystus phorcus
TTGAAATTTGAATTTCTGTTCATTAGTGTGGGTGTATGTGTTTGTGTATTGTCCATGGAATCCACGATATAGGGAATCCTGGTGTGGGGCTATGAGTGTGTGGCGTTATTTATCTATCTATACATATAATAAAACTGTAACTGATCACTCTCTGTATATTGCAAATATATTTAAAACTTTATAATGGGGGCTTTTATATATGTAAGAGATCCCAAAACATTGTTTTTCATTTCTGTATAATACTATCTGTATGTATCCGTGTTTGTGTACGCTAATCTCAGAAACGGGACATCCGTTTTGAATGAAATTTCTAGATTATATTGTGATGGGCTTTACTTAAAATTTAGTGTACATTTTTCATTTAAATCGGTTAACAAATAAAGAAGTAATGTCAATTTATGTCAATCATTCAATAACTGTGAGGCGAAATGAATTTGTCCGGGTTATCTAGTTATATCCTAGGAACCCGGTTTGCGATCGTAATTCGTCCGTAATACATGTATCAAAGCGTTACTTAACATTGACAATATAAACGTAAACAATTAATGTGCCATATCTTTACGCTTGTATGTGTGTCAAATGAATGGTGGTGTGTGTAATGTTTATTATTATTTATTTCATATGCTTCTACTGCATTTTATAAAAAAATATTAGTGTTCTGCACTTCTCCTACACATAAACTATGTGTGACAAATTTCATACTCCTCCGTCCGCGCAGTTTTCCTAAAAAGGGGTCCGAAGTTTTTGCTTCACGTATTAATATTGTAAATAAAACACTAACTCGAAGATACTTAACTTTATTTTACATTACCTTACATATTTGTCACAAAGTAACTGGTACTAATGATAGTTTAAATAACTTAATAGAACCCTTCAACTTCTCCAAGAGAATTGACTCTGCTCAAGTGATTCCTTCCCAACAACGCTCATTCTGACAACTCGCTTGCCGACCACACGAGCGCCATCTTGCCAAAAATCCATTTTACCCAATAGAGACACTTTTAATGTAAATTCAAACTATTAAACTAAATTAAATACATTAAAATTGCCAATAAATATCATTAATCATTTTTAACATTAAAATATACATTAATTTTCCAAAAATCATTACAATATAATCTTTGTTTGAAGCCCGTCTGGCTAGCTACTAATTTTTTGCTTGAGTCAGTCGCCAAACGATGCGTCGTGTTTCGGTCGGGAACTTGAGAATCAGTATTTTCTTTCCAGTGACGCTTTTTGATGTTGCCCAGTGCTTTCTTTCTTTTTTCTGCCTTTTTCCTTTGCGTTTGCTGATGTCCGTGGGCGAGGATGATCACTTACTATCACGTAGCTCATCTGCTACTTTGTTGACTATTTACATTTAAAAAATCGAATGCCGATAACAGCAAGGGACTTTATTATTGAAAATAATTAGTGACTTTTTGATGTCAATGAAATCATGGACTTGGCAGCAAGATGCCTTTGCACAGTACCGTTGCTTGTAGATCCTTTGCCAACCAATAAGCACTGGGATTTACTAACTCTCTGCATAAATATATTTAAATAGAAAATGTTTTATCAATATCCATAGAACGGCTAAATTTCATACATGCAATGAGTACACTGTAGTTTATATAAAATCCCAATAGCTCAAGCCTTTTTATATCGTAAAATTTTTGTAGCGCCAGCGAAAACTATTTTCGTGTAGTTTCTATGTGTACATTGTGACGGAAGATACAATCTTGTGGGATTATGTTCAAGTTGAGTTTAATATTTCACAAGCGACTGCTTGCTTCTGTAGTCCTGCTTTATGCAAATTGTATCCGCAAAATATGTATGTAGTTCATGTTTCAATAAACATTATGTTAAAAATAATGTTGAGGCATCGTACCACATTCACAAATTCGACTCGAAATAATAACAATCGGAAATAAAATAAACATTTGATCTTGGCAATAAGCAAAATTAACTGCATGATATGTAAACAGAATAGACCTTTGAAAAATATTATATGAACCTACATATACATATATGCAACCATTAAAAACTCTAGAATTAGGATCTTAATCCATTTCTCCTCCAAGCCAATTTCCCATTTGTGATGCACCATGCTAAGCATCAGAAAAGTCTAAGGCGCCAGATCCTACCAATACAAGACAATACTCAGTTATTTTGAAAAATAATGAGACAGGTTTGATCTGACTGACTAGCTACCTACTAATTTACAGCCTCCAGAGTAAATTAGTCGTGAAATGACTATGTCGTGTTTCGCCTGCCTGTTAGGAATGAAAGTTCTGTTTTCCCCTTCTTCCCCTTCCATGGCCGGCAACTGATATCCCTGGTGTTGCTAATGTCCTTGGGCGACGATAATCACTTACTATGAGGTGACCCGTTTGCCTGCTTACGACATAACAAAAAGGTTCACATAGACATAATGTACGATTGCTGTTGCTTTTTTGCTCATTGACATTCTGATTAAATTTAGATAATTGGTGTCGTGATTAACATTAACCCTATGAAAAGGTCGTAAGGGGCTTTTAAATGTGAGAAATATATTGCGGAAGTCAATTTTAATGCTCTCAACTTACCTATTTGTGTTTACGTAATCATCATGATAAATCCCGACCAATATATTTTGCAGTGAATAGTAAATATTATATTGCTTAAAAGCTATAGTAACGTCTATGTAACGATCTTATTTCCATTCAATATTAGGATATTTAGAAATATTAAACATTTAATAAGAGATAGTCTTTTAAAATCATCACAATTAATTAGATTTTAAATATTGTTTATAACGGTATAATAAAACATATAAGTAAAATAAGATTTGTAATACTGAAAAACGTTACTAAGAACCAATGCCCAAAATTAAGAATCAGTTGGGAGCGCCTAATTAGGGATCATCTACGATTCTACGTGAGGGGATAACAGTATGGATCAACTTCGTGAGGTCTTTGAAAATAATTCAGTTATACTAACGAACACAGAATAAGGAAAACGGCATTGATGAAACACTAATGGCGGAGATAAAGAATTCATTATAAAATATCATTTACCTTAGTGTAATAGTTTTTATTTTCAATTTGGTTTTATCCATTAATCGCGATGTTCATTCGAGTCGATGACGTCACAGTCAACTTGGTAAGTAGGCCTCTACGAGCACGTTCTTTTGAAGAGTGGCCTTTTCTGAGAGGAGCTTTTGTGACTCTTAAGAACAACGCGGATTAAGCGAAGATTGTAATTAAAACTTCTTGAAGTAGGTGAGTCATCGCCGAAACGGGAAGGATGCGAAATGTCATTATGGCACGTAACGTGTCTCGTAAAAATCTAATTGGGCGGTACTCCACGTTTTAATAGCTTCCGTAATAAATCACGCGCGCCCATAGCATAGTTGGCAGTAAACCTTCAGAACGAAGGAAATTGCGTGCGAGAATTACATTGATAGATTCTATTACATCGACACGTACAAATGAAGCGTGTTAAATTTTTAATCGCGACATATTTATTCGTTAAGAAGCAAAGAATTAACGTATTCTATGATAAACACCGCACACAATCTTGTTTTGCCCCAGTACGTAATGACCGGGGGACTTAAGTCCCATTACAGAGCATCTCGTTCTAGCAATTTCGTAATAAAACCTAAACGTGAGAACGGCACCTCGATAAGGGAACTTTGTTGTGAGCGTACGATTAGGGCCTACGTGACGTGATAGCGTGTAATGAGTTCGTGGAAGTTCTCTTATCCTCAGTAATTTACAGAACTTAAGCTTGAGCGTCAGTACCGTGATCGATGACAGCCACTAATTTTGATATTTTTTGTGTATCAAATAAACTTGGCATGTTATGCGTATTATATTGTTATAAGAGCTTAATTCATTTTCCATAACAAAAAGGATACGTATTTCAATTATATACACAGGTTACTTGGTCCGGCCTAATAAAATTGAGTAACTTTTAAATTAAATATTCAAATACTTTGCATTATAATAAAGTAGTTGATGATCCGCTTACAGGTGAATCTATCACTCAGCGAGACCCCACCTGTTGCAAACCTTCAGGGAACTAGGGATTACTAAAGAAACATTATTTTCCTTTTAGGAGTATCATGTTCAAAATTCTACGTTCCAAATATATTTAATAAAATCAATACGCGATATTTGGACCTACATAAATAAGGTAAGTTTAATAACTTATTCAGTAACAGATCATAATAGAGATGGGGAAGTCCTTTAAGTCTATACCCCATAATGGTTAAGTAAAAAACATGATTTAAATTACTGTAACTAAATTTGAATATTGTTAAATCCTCGCACGTTGACAGCGGTCAAATATTCAATTATTAACATATGATAATTTACAATATCTGTACGTATCGTATTAGGCTGAGTTTGTTTGTTTGTTTAAAGGCGCTCGTCTCTATACTGAGAACCAGTTGGATTTTAAAAAATATTGTCTTATTCACAGAAGAGGCTATCTAGCATTACGCTTTAAATACTGATATTTGTAAAGTAAGTCAGAAGAAGAGTGCTACTGACTTGCTTTATACGCACGCGCTAAGATGATTGCTGACTATACGTAAGTACCATGTACAACAAAAATATTGTACTGTAGTAGATCTAAAATCCGTGACACTATAAGAATCTTGCAATACAAATAACTTGTACAAAAATAAATGTTACAATAATAAAAAGTTTATAGTTCATCTTTATGTAAGTAAAATACATACCGAAACGAAGCGAGGGCGGGTCACTAATTTAACTTATATAACAAACGACCAGCCGAGCTTTTGGATGGTAAATAGGTCAACGTCATCCATGAATACGGCAATATTGTTGCTGGTCAGGTAAGAATAGAAAAAAAATGATGATGAAATGGCGTTCCAGGTCTAGCCTAAACTTAATAGCTAAAAAATATTATTCTATTCCTGGAATGTGTAATGTTATCTTTTCAAATTATTATACAAAATACCTAAATATAAAAATTGCTTCGATTCGAAACTTTAACAAACTGTAGGATAGCGCTGATATTCATAGTAGGTATCTACATTAACAGAAGTAACGCAACTTACTATTGAATTTCCATTTAGGAATCTGGGTCACTAGTAGTCGCGCCATTAAGGCCAACTGAAAGTTTGTCCGGGATTCGCCGTTCTTAATGTTATCAATAAAAATTAGGTTATATTTAAGGTTTAATTCTCAGGTTATGTTTAACTAAGTGATGCCCACGACTTTGTCCGCGGATATATTACACTTTTAAGAGGTATTACTGAAGTTAATTTTAAATATTGGAAGGAATTTGTTTTTATATTCATTGAAACTTTTATTCTCTCGTTTTAGAGGTATGAATTTTGATTTTATTTTTAAGGAGATATTAGTAGCACCAAAGGCTTACTGATGCATTACCTCCAAAAAACGAAGAGAAAAGATATAAAGTAGATCTCAAGCCGAAACAACGAATCGAACGAACACTTTGGCAGCTGACTCAAGCAAAAGAGTGGTACCAGGTGGGATCCACGGAAAGATAAGATACTTACGCGAACCTCTTCCACCAAGAAGCTCGGCTCCTTTGGCATCTCAAGACACCCTAGTTTGTTTTTTTACACTATATAAGTTAATACTTGACTGCTATCCTACCAGATGGTAAGCAGAGATGTAGACTTGGCTTGTGAGCGTATTTACTTAGAAGATGCCTATTAACTCTTGCCTTGAAGACACCTACATAAGTCTACCGGCATTAGTTTCTGTTCTAGGCCGCCGCAATACAACCACTTGTAGACCCACCGGTTGAACTTGTTATTTATCGGACAGTCGCCGTTACCATTTACTTGAGACTTAGTAGATTGGTAACGGCCCCCTCTTCGTTTGCAGAAACCTATACCAACTAACAGTCCAAAAAGTATTTAAACAGGATTTTTAACCAAAAATGGTTCGTAACCAGCTTGCAATTATTTAACAACCGTCATAAATCCTCATAAAAATCAACTTTGACAATGACAATATAAAATTGATGTGTTTAAAGAAAATTGAAAAAAAAATTAACTAAAACTTACAATAAATTAAACCAGCGAATACAAAAAAGTGAGGTTACAGATAATGCCAAAATAAATCAAACTATATTCCTGGTAAAGTTAATGTTTGTAGGTAAATTGTAGCAGCACAGTGGCATTTCTCCTGGATCTGAGAAATTGATATGCAGCGCTTATCCGTTTGTTTTACCATTTATCTTCTTGTGATTGCGAAGAACGTAGGCAATGCGTAATCGAGGCACTTATTACGATTTATCACGGCTATTTCTGATAATGCAATTCGCCTTTTAATGGTATCTCACCTACCTACAGACAAGTCGGTGAGAGAAGAATGTAAATTAATAGAATTATGAGATTTTAAAAGTATAAAAATTGCGTAAAAAGTAAGACGCGGGTTATGAATAAATTCATAAAGTAGGGAAAAGTTAAAAGTAGATTCTTTAGAACATTTTTGTGGTTTGCATATGCTATGAAAAATTACTGTTGATGACTACGACAAATGAGTATAAATAATCTGAAAGCTGTAACCTTTATGTAAATTTACATATACATAAGTATACAGTTATTGTTATCAATAGCTACGTATTATTTTACAATAATTTGCCGGTGTAAAATAACAATATTTAACTTTAAACGTTACACTAGTAAGCCCAAGCTAACGTTAATGAATATGGTATACATAATACAAAATGTAATAACGTTTGTAATTGAAAAACTTTAGCCAGACATCGCAAATTGCATCGCATTTCACTGTAATAGTAAAACTCAACTAATACGGAGTGACACATCTGGTGTCTGATTGCGGCCTCGAAACAACAGGTTCACAATATAGATAATTTCATTGTGGATATAATTATTTTAAGTAATAAACCGACTTAAAAAAGGAGGTATTTTTTATGTATGTAGGTCAATAACTTTTTACTGGGTGTACAGATCCCCACATACTGTTTTAAAAAGGCAGTTAATTTCTTTAATTGATCTATACCAAAAGCGTTTAGTTCCTAAACAGTATTCCTCGTCAAGTTATTTTATCTTTTTTGAAGATGGTTTTAATTTTATGTTAAAAGATTTTTATTAAAAATTGTATGTGTTTGCAAGTGCCATAAACATTACATACTCATAGCCTCATACTAGGATTACCTGTAGATGTTATGGACAATACACTAAGACGAGAACACACATAACCCAACATATAAGTTTGTATTTTTAAATTATGAAACGAATACAAAGTATCAGGAGATATGTATTATTACTACCAAATTAATGATTATATTAGGTTTTATCCCACACACTATTGGTTGTGTGTACCTAATTATAAAGACACCAAGTTTATAAAAGACACGTAATACCCTTGGACCAGTGCAAGTATTAGAAGAGCAATATATTCGTAGATACTTACACTTAGAGACTATACGACTTTTCTCTCGGCTCGACTCCACAATATGCTTGCGCACACAAGAACTCGTACGTGTAGTACAACATTTAGTAGACAAGAATGGCGAGACTACGAACCTTAAAAAGGGGATTGTGATAATAGGAAACATGAGATATACATACATAGGTACATACAATCACGTCTTATTCCCTTTGGGGTAGGCAGGAACCACTTCCTTCCATTTGCTACGATTCTGACAAAGGTACTTCTCTCGCTTCATCAACTTTCATTCCTCTTTTTATACAAACGCCCGTCGATTTAGGAAGCCTAACCTTTCTTTATGAGATTGAGCATATTAGACTGGTCTTCCGCTAGTTTTTTATTTATTACACCGCCCCAATACAGAAAAATGTATGTATGGCTCCACAGGATATACCTAATATACAAGGAGGTATAATTGCAATTTATTTATTTAATGGCATGATCGTAAAAAGATCATAAACTTGTCCACGAACGCATCACCCGCAACGACAGTAACAAAGCGCATTAAAGTAATAAAATGCTCGTATTCACGTGATAGAAATTAAAATCGATTATACCTAATGTCGAATAAGTTTTCTTCTTTATTGATAATAAGCAATACGACACCGAGGTTCAAACATTATTTCTTACCAAAATGCATACAGAAATATAGTAACTTCCTTTTTATTCATAGGTGGTAGAAAAAATGGGTTTTATATTTAGGTCTGAGGTGTCGACAGTTCCAGTTATGAAATCCTTACTTATAATTAATAAGATTCCGTTAAAATTAAAGCAAAACCCGTTACTGTCAATTTAAAACTCAAGTGAAAAACTCTGGGAGTTGTTCTTGCCACTTCTTCCGAGACCTCTCACCGTAGCGATTTATTTAAACGATGGCACAGTTTAGCTTTTAAAAATTGATTGAAAAACCAATTTCGAATAAATTTAATTTCATTGACTTCTTGAAAGTATTAACTTTGTGTATCTACTGGCAAACTATTTGCCGTACCTACCAATAATTTATAGCCGACATTATAAATATTGCCTATGTTCGTTCTAATATGTCATTCTCAACAAGAAACTTTAGGTATATCGTTCGATCCATTTGTAATTTACCTTCTCAGTATTCAGGTAACACAAAAAGTCTTTCTCATTGCTTAACCAAAGGAATGAAGAATTTACGCGGCAATAAAGATTGGGAAAATAATAACTTTGTGATAGTGTAGCGTCCCAGTGATATTTTTCTTTATTGGATTCATTTTTCGTATTTACCGTCTTCAGAATCGGTCTACCCGATGTATCAATAAATATTTCTTGTACAAAATATTTCTTACTGAGAGGTAATCTCGCTAATGGTCGGTCGCTCTAGCTAATTTAATTAGGCACATAAAAGCTTCCTGCTTCCTTAAGGGTTTTCTACCAGAGAAAATATTTATTGACAAATTTATGTGTTCCTATATCTTGCCTTATCTTTACGTTTTTATACTTCATTTACATCGATAGCGGAATAAATTTATTGATCTGTCATACATGTTTTTAAGTTAAAAAAACCTAAAAAACTCATGACTTATCTACAACCTACAAAATTCTTTTATCGAGTACAAATTCAATTATACATACTGAACTTGTCGTATGCATATCAGTTACTTAACAGTTCAAAGTATTCATTTATTCAGGTACACAAATTCAGAAACAACAGTATCTTTTGTATAAAATCTTTTACCTAAACAATACTATGAACATTTTATCAATAGAGATAGTATTTAACACGATACTAACCGCTAGTGGCAATAAGTCTTTAACATTTCCACGCTTCGAATTGAATATAAAGTAGTCCGGTCTGTTTTAGATGAGAAATATCGGCGTTCGACTTCGAGCAACATAAGAAATTCTAACATTGATTTGACTGTAAAAACTACACTAAAATAACACGTTTTCAAGTAAGACCAAAGGCTTGAAGTGATCCAGAGTAACCTATTAGTGAAGCGGTAGAAGTAAACTTGTACTAACAACCATTCTCCATTATCTTGAATAAATCTTTACGAACGATCTTACGAAAACAGACGGGGACTTATAATATTAAAACATCAAATTCAATATGATAAAAATATTTTATTTGTTGACTAACGTACAAAAAAATCATCGCTTGTAATATCAAATCACATAAGATATTTAATATACATAAGTATATCACGTTTAAGTGTGTTAAGGTACTTATTGAGGAGTATTATACTTCAGAAAGGTAAGTACTGCTGATACAAATCATTTATATGTAGTCCAATAATAAATATTATAACGCATAATCATCTATAAAATGTAAGGTTACTTGTGAAAACCAATTGATTGAGGTTCAATATTAACTTCGACAATAAATCTTGAGATCCATAAACATTAAACGTTAAAATATTTTTATTAGAAAACATGCCATGCTATTGAATATAGAAATACTTAAATAGTAGTTTCTCAGTAAAAAAAAATACGCAATAATTTGTTCTTAACTCCCATTCCTATTCTTTTATATATTATATCTGTATAACAAAGTTATATCAAAACAGAGACAACAGAAACGAAATAATAAAAAAAATTACATTCCACTTTGACTATATATCTAACAAAATAATGCGAATACAAAAACTAAGGAATTTGCTCAACAAACAGCAAAATCCGCTTGCATTTGTGTAGCTGTAACTCAACAGAAATTTGTGTGACAAGTGAATAAAATTTATATGTCACAAACAACAACTCCATATTTCACTTTATATTGATAAAATTTTTTTAGTGACTGATATATGATGTATCCCAATATATTGGCATTACAATTGTATTATGAAAGGGTTTTGTACAAGATATGAATTGGGTATATTAAGATAATATGAGCTTGGTTTAACAACAATTTTCTTTACATTTGCACATTAATAAGGCTTAAGAAGACTAGATTTGTTTATTCATTGTTATCAATTCATTCTAATAAACGCACCTTGCAGTTACCTCATAACTATGTCGTTCTTGAGATAAAGTTCCGTTATTCATTTCATATTATGTAGATATAAATGTATGTTTTTACAATATTGATTTATGCCTCCGGATACAAAGAAATCTAAGCAATATTTCAACACTGTCTTACTAACCGTAAAAGATAAAAAAAAGTAAGTCATGCGAGTTCTTAAGACAATATTAAATTGATATTGATTACTCTGAAGAAGAAAAAATACAATATCGTAATAATAACAGAGGTATAAATCTTGACGCGTTTCAGTTAACATTTCAAAATGAGTGATGATTTTATAATCAAACTGCCAAACAATTTAATAAAAAAAAGAATATTGGTCAAAAACAATTTTACAGTTCTGTAGAGTATTCATGCTTCGTAGCACGATTGTTCAAAGCTGCGCTCTGGCACGTGTTTACAACACTATACATAAATAGATATATCTAATCTCCACATATTCCGACTCAGTCAGACTCAGTCATCATTTAATGAACCAACGAAAATATTTCTCGCACTGAAAATATCACAATACAAATATATAAATTAAATATACATAATTATTATACAAAATATAATATATTACTATTATTATCGAATAAAAAAATCACAGATTTACCACGTACACATGTCGAAATAAAAGTATGTGTACATCATCTATTATTTAAGCAAACATCTTAAAACGTTCCAGTTAAATGTTACATACTCTTGGGTATAAACTCCGTTTATATAAATATGGGTAGATAACATTTCCTGTAGCTACCAAGTCAAATACCTTAGACTCAATCTATACTTTCCTATCCTTAAATTCCAATATAAATATTATATAAGAGGTCAAGTTAACTTCATCATATAACATACTGAACAAATTGTTCATGGTTCAATTGCTAGATTGCTATTGCTAGATTTGAACAATACATACAAACAGGGGAAGTTAAACAGAAGTCTGAAAAATGTATATCACATAGTCTGAAAAAATGTATCGTATAATCTGAAAATGGTGTATCATATAGTCTGAAAGAGGTGTGTTATATAATCTGACAAAGGTGCATCTTATAGTCTGAAAGAGGTGTATCCTATAGTCTGAAAAAGGTGTATCATATAGTCTGAAAAGGTGTATCATATAGTCTGAAATAGGTGGATTATATAGTCTGATAAAGGTGTATCATAGTCTGAAAGAGGTGGATCATATAGCTTGAATACCTTTTTCAAAAGGTATTGTTCCAACATATTGATTGATACCAAAAAGTCGATATGTAGACACGCCTTAAGATAGAAAGGTATAGATTGAGTCTAAACATATTATCCTATGTATTATATATCCTGCACATTTTGTACCCGAAAGGTATCCTTTGCCGGGTTGTGGGAGTACCGTCCCATTTGTTAATTACAAACATAAATCATGTGTGTGCTTTTTAATTAATACAATTCTAATCACGATACGTGCATTTATAAGCAACACATACGAGTGAAATATAAATCTTTAAAATACATTTTGCACACAAATGCGCACAGTAACTTAATACTAACATAGCATACATATGTGATTGTTCTATCAATTCGTTATATTTACAAAGACAAGAAGAATATAGACATCCAATTTAAAATATTGTGATATGATGTTTGAACTATTTGAAATAGATGTACAAAGTTCACCAAGTAGGCCTCGCTGACAAACTTTAAGCACGATAAAAAAGATATTACATCGACGTTTTGAATAGGAAAAGCGGCGCAAATCCCCGAGTAGATGGCGCTTATACAGTTTAAGACAACTGTATACATACATATATTCTCTTTAAAAAAAATAAGTTTACAGTGTTCAAGGAAGTCTCGAATGGTTTATAGCACGAATGTTTTTTAAGCATATTTCAACTGCATTTTCATTTAAACTTTTTTTGAATTAATTGAGTTTACTTATTTTTTCATATTCAAACGCAGTAAAAAAATCAATTTTGTTATGATCGAGCGAAATACGTATAGAATCTAAAAATAAACTATATGAAAGATCGTTTTTCGTGAAAGTTAATACATCTGGTATGTCACACTATAGTAGAGCCACCTAATAACAAAATTTGATAGCCGCATTCCCTATTTAAAAATATATAATTGAATAGCGGGCATGTCCTATAGAGATATTTGAATAATAAGTTTTGATAATATTGTGACCAGCATAATATTCTTATTTCTCCAATGCGAGAATAACATTGCCGCTTATATACCGATACAATATTGATTACGACTTACGGCGTATTCGACCAAATACCATAACAATAATGACACAAATAGTTTAGTAAAAAAATATAATAAACTTAGAATATTTGATGACAAAAATGTACAACTAATTTTGGTAACATTTAAAAGGGTCTATTCAAAAGATAACGCTACAAATTTGGCCGAATTAGCTCTCAGTAGAATAATGATAAATCGATATATGTATATCTGTCCGAAGCATCCTTGTACACAAAATCTAATTGTTTAATATATTATAATACTGTAGTATTTGAAAATCGAACGCATCAAAGCATATAATATATCCAAAGCGTTTGATATATTCAAATTCCTAATAAAAATAATTTGTTAATCTTTCGCTGTACTTCACTACATACATAGTATAAGACAAAGTAGCTTTCTCTGTCCCTATATCCCTATGTATGCTTAAATCTTTAAAACTACACAATGGATCTTGATGCGGTTTTTTTTAATAGAGTGATTGAAGAGGAAGGTTTATATATATAATACGTTGACAGTTTTTCTGTAGTGTATTTAGTATCAGCATTGCTAGTATAACTATAATTTACCGATAGCTGATACCGTACTTGGTGGATATTTGCGGCGTGTGCGTCGTGGCGACGGCTAGCAACAGCGGCACGTCGTTGACGTCGACGTTGAGCGACGTCGTGAGCGTCGCGATGTCGATGAAGTCCGTCGACATCAACATTTCAGCGAGGGTCTTGGAAAGAACGCAGAATTCTCGAAGCTTGCTCTCTAGGTATAGGAGGCACTGGAACAAAACCATTTATTACTAATCGCTTTATCAATGTTCCGAATAAAAACGGACAACAATTGAATACACCGTATTAAATATTTCGATTCCGAAGTTGTATACGTCAAGTAAATGCGCATTATTGGGGACAACTCAAAAAGTAATTGTTAGATATCACTTAAATTTATATGGAACCACATGACAAGCACCGGCTAGTGGAAAAGAATCATCCAAATCAATACACCGAGTTTTTTACTATTATAAAGCAACACAACTTAAGATAATATACAGAATAATTGACAATATCCTCATTTTGAAAGTCGATTAAAAACAACCAATCTCCTTCCTTAGCAAAACTATAAATACACAAAGTTTTATTCGATGTTTTGCAAAAACTTCTTTTTTATAATAAGTTAATGCTTGACTCCGATCCCACCTGATGGTAAGCGGTGATATAGTCTTGGGTGGTAAAGCGTATTAACTTAGCAGACGTCTATATTTTTACGCCTATTTTCCAGTTGTCTTTATACTTAAGATATAATACAGACTAATTGACAATTTCCTCATTTTCAAGGTCGATTAAAAACAACCAATCTCCAACCAATACTTTAGTAAAACTATTAAAGACGAAGGTTTATTCGATGTTTTCCAAAAACTTTTTCAGTTGTGAATGAACGTGATAGGTTTGCCTCATACCTGGGTCGCGGGCACCCTCGCCTGGCGCATGATGGGCAACGCGTCCAACATGCCGCCCACCAGCGGCGACAGCCCGCCGTAGCCGCACTCCCTTCCCACAACCCGCACCTCCCTGACATTTAATACATTAACTTTACACATTTAATTACCTTACTTACAATATCAAACTGAACATATGCCTTCTGCCTTCAACCCATTAATGGCCCACTACTGAGCACGAGTCTCTCCTCAACACTAAGGTCTAGAGCATACACCACCACACTACTCCAATGCGGATTGGTGGAGGGAGGGGTTAGTGGCCAACCCAAGTGTCGGGCGACTGCTATGTTCATAGCAACCGGGACCCACGGCTTAACGTGCCCTCCGAAGCACGGAAACGCGCAAGCCGCCGGGCTATGAGCGCTTCAACTGAAACTGAACAAATACTATCGAATATAATTTTACACATTCGCTCACCACCTACTTTAACCAAATAAAAAATTATCTACTTTATACATATATTCACAAACAAAATTAAAAAAAATTGTTAAACTGAACGAAAAAAAATTCGAGCTTAATGCTACTCTTGTTTTAATTATTCAATTTAACTATCTTCAACCTTTCATTCAAAATTTCGCATTTATAGTATTACTAGTAGAGCCAGCGAACTTCATATCACCTTGAAACATTTCGGTCGTAGCGTTATGTTACATAGCCTGAAGCCTTACACGATAAATGGACAATTCGACACAAAAAAAAATCAATCTGATTTTTTTCAATGAGATTCGTGCGTTCAACCAAATAAAAAATCTCTTCAGCTTTATAATATTAGTATAGATTAAATTTGGGGCTATTGTACACATACCACGTGTTAGTATCTCCTATGATGGCCACAGTCTGCATCGGTGTGTCCAGTGCATTATTCAGGTACATTGTTAGATCGAGATCCCTTCGCAAATCGGCTTCCCAGTTGCTTGGGCTCGATAGCGTTCCTGTAACCATACATAATATATACATATTGTTATATACATACGTAACAAATAAAGCGTGTTTTAAACTATTAAAATAGAAAAAAAAATAGTATTGCTAAAATTATTTAAACCTGTCTACATAACACGCTAACTGGATTCATTCGAAACACTCATAGATTGGCGGCTCGTGTTGATTAAATAAATAAAAGTCGAGTAAATTCTCGACTGAGTTAAGCAACGACGGGCTTGGTCAATAACAGGATACACGATCATTAGTAGTATAAATACTTTGACCGCTTCCGTGCTTCGGAGGGCTCGATAACCTGTTCAAAAATATGTTATCCTAGATAGTAAATGTTAAGCCCTTAAGCCCCTGCATCAAGCAGCAGGATAGACTATGCTGTAGACCATTTCAATAAATGCTTTATAGTTAGCTATTAAAGGGTTGGTGCCAATCTACACTAATATTATAAAGAGGTAAACTTTGATTGTAATGAATAGGCTCAAAAACTACTGGACCTATTTTAAAAATTATTTCACCATTCGAAAGCTACGTTATCCACGAGTAACATAGGCTATATTTTACTTTGGAAAAAAATAGGGTTCCGTAAGATATTTGGGTTTTTTGGACACAAGGTATAAAAAATCATAATTTATATGGCAAAACAACGTTTGCTGGCTCATCTAGCATATAATAATGAACTAACCTTGTAATATTAATTCAGGTACATAATGGTCTGTGACTCCGCCCAACAGCGTCGTGTCGAACCCCGAGCGGACCTGCGCTGGCTTCGGCCTCACCCGGGGCAGGGGAAACTCGATCACTCGCTTCACCGCCACCCTATCTCTCTCCCCATCACCCCTCCTAACATCCGATCTCCCCTCCAACCCGTTAAACCTCCCATCCTCCAAACTCCTCTTCACGTTCACGACGATCGTATTCTCCTTCCGTTTCCTCACGAAGGTTTTTGGCGACATCTCGCGGATGTTCTCTGTCACTATCGTCTGCATCGCGTACTGCGGCTCCGACTGTCGCGGCAAATCGTTCATGCATTCCATTTCCGAGGCATTCGTCGGCGTTTGCAACATCGACTCCATCAATTGACACTTGTAGCATATCTCACACCTCTCCTCTTGAATCGGAGGTACTGCCGTCGGATCGAACTGGAAGTTGTCGAGCTTCAGATTGCCCGGCTTCCCGATGTAGTGCCTGTCCAATATCTCCAAGTTTTTGCTCTTCATATAATTAGTGACTATCTGAGGGTACTTATCAAACTCGAACTTAATACCGGAATGTTTTATTGGCTTGGAATGTTGAAGTGTTTGTCTGCAGCACTGCGAGGGGTTTTCGGGGCTGCCTAGTTGTTGTTCATCGGGCGATCTCTTTTTGATACCTTCTAAATTTTCAGGGAGTTCCAAGTTAACTTGCTCCTTATGACATCTGGAAGATCTCTTCACGCTCTTGCCGCCGTTGGACTTGTTCTTCAAGCCCACTAACTTATCGTCGTCACCCAAAACGAACACTACTTTCTTGTCAGGCTCCTCCGCAAACGACGAATTGGAACTGGAATCTGACGTATCCTTTAGAGAGATCATCACGGTGGGGTTCCTTCTCAGCTGGCTGGACATTGGTTTCTCGTGCGTTAAACCCGATTCCATATCCGATGGCATAGAGAGCTTACAGCTTAGATTGGCTGACATCGTCGATTTCTTGAGACTAAGATCACTGGCCATTAAAGTACTAACACTACTACTACTCTGAGTATTCACTGACGGCACTCTCAAATTAAAATCGCGGTCTAAATCACCACGCGTTGCGGTCCTCCTTAGACCATTGTCAGGCCTACTCACATTCACTATTTTACTGTCATCAACCACACAGTCTTCATACTCGAAGTCCTTCCTCTTCACATCCCCACATCGCACGAAGTACGTCAAAACGGCGAGTAGTCTGTTGATGAATTGTACGTTGGTAGTTCCAGCGATAATAGTCCTTGCTGCTCTGGGAGGAAAGCCGATACTTCCACACAGATCGCCTAGTTGTGCCCACAGCGCGTTGTAAGGTCGCTGTGCTTCTGTTTCTGTTGGTCGCTTCGCCTCGATGGTGTCGTACGGGCTCACAGTGGTCACCCAGCCAAGATGGTGAGTTAAGACGTGAGTTAACAGCGTACTGATAAAACTGAAACAATACAAATTACCTCTATTTTACTCAGTAATAATTAACAATTAAGTGAATACGCGTATGATTAGCGTCCTTATCACTAAAACAGTTTCTCTAGATAATCATTGAGTGAAATATTTAGACATATCTATAAAAAGTCAGGGCAAAGCGTATACAGAATGAGACAGTAAAAAAAATAGTCAGCAAATTGTTTACTATCCACAGGCACAAAAAACAGAAAACAATACGTGATTTAAAAAGTTATGAATATTACTAGTCGATATTTCTAACTACAATTCCCTCAAAAGTAATATCAGTGGGCGTTTTTATAAATTTGTGGTAGTTATGTTTACGTCCACAAAAAGACGAAGAAAGAAGATATAATAAAAAGAACAGAAATAGAATGGGACGTGAACAGCCTATCCAAATGTGTCCTACTACAAATAAACTGTATGATAGACGTGGAGTATGTAGATATTTATTCCGTCATAACGATGTGACGTACTTAATATGAGTGACTTTAAATTACCCGATAACGTAATACATTCACGTAATATGTGTAAACAGTTGCAGTCGGCACCACAGCCTTGTGACGGAAACTATGGCACTCATATGAGTAGTCTTAGTAGCTGCTTTAAAAATGATACAAAAACAAAAATAATTCCTTATTTAAAGTCAAATACCGGTATAATATTTACCTCCAGTTACCATAACTATTTCCGCGACAGTCTCGGGCAAAAGCCAGTATGAATATAAAAACAAAATAGGGTATTTGACAAGAACCTACAAAAGTTATTTTTTATCTGTGATATGTATTTCTGATGTGTTATCTAATAACTCGCCAAAACGTTATTATGAGCAATATGGCTTCTTAATGCGTTCGGTGACGTCATTTAATTGCAAAATACTTAGAAAATAAATGAGTGTCGGCGAACTGACGTTCACCGCAAAATGACGTCATCGTAGACCCGACGCAATCCGGACCGTTTTGTGTTACGTGACCGACTTCTATGAAAGTGTATTTTTAATTATGGATTTTGAATAAACTACTATAAAATAGTTATTTTGAAGTGGTTTAACTGCAGAACTTTTTTTACAATTCATAATGTATAGTAATATGTGTAATGTCTATATCAAATTCTTTATTTTTAATACTATGAAATACCTAATTAGCTATTATATATTTTAAACGTCAGAATGTATAATACACACGGGCAAATATTGTAATTTGTTTTTACCAATTGGTGGGATAAATTATACAAACGCTTGAGTGTGTTTCCGCCTCTATTCCCAGTTCACCCACTGTATGTTACACAACATATTTGCCAATTAGTACGTGTCATCATTGAAAAGACTGGGATCACGTGAGTGCTTCATAAACATACCACGCAAAAATATCCACTAACGTAAATAAGAAAAAAATACACGTGAAAGACATTCTCACACGTCTTTTGTAATTATAGGGCGAACATGCGATGGGCAAAAGAAAAAGTACGCTTTTTTTATAAGCAAATAACTCATTAATCGCCAGAAGATATTGGAAAAGGTCCAGCAAAACGTCCACAATGTATGAGTTTGTAACAATATTCACTATGTAAAGAAAATATATTTTGAAATAGGAATATAAATGAAGACTGAATATTTATTACATTTCATTCATTTTACTGAGTGTTATAAGTGCCGCTTTTTAATGGTTAAAATATGCAATTCTATAGAAGTAGGTCAAAACGCGTGAATTCGTTATTACATAATGATCGTACACAAAAAACAAATAAAAAGATTTTAAATTTCTCCATTCTACTGGTTTAAAAGAGCGAAGATTTAAACTTAGCAAAATGATATCGACGCTCATATTTCATTATATTCGCTACGTACGGAAACATACAAAACCCTTCAATCAATCTAGCTTTTATCATCTGTATGACGATACATGACATAATAACGATACTATGAACGTTATTATGTGATATAAAGATCTTTCAGATATCCACTTCCGCATATTTAAATCGATTATTAACTCACACAATAACATATGGAAACATAACTTATATAGACTGCTATTTATAGATCTCAACTTACGTATTCAAACATATTGTTTGTACAAATGATTAGTATAAAAACGTACAGTTAAAAATATCGAAATATCAAGACGCTAATCAAATGTCATAGAGATGTTAAATCTCGAACAATATTAGCATTACACTGACAGCGATAATAAAAGCATTGTGAGAAATTACTACAAGTTTACTGACATAAACAATTTGTGGTTATCACGCGGCAGAAAACAAAATGTGGTCTCATTCTTCGCATCACGTGATACTTTTTATTGGGAAGAGTCGTGCGCGCATTAAAGCAATGTTATAAATTTCCGTGAGACGCGAAACGATATATTTTTATCACCAATCACGTGCATTCCAAAATACACGTGGGATTTTTAACCGCTACCCTATCGAATGTTTAATGTAAAGAACAGACTAAATACCAAATAATCAAAAGTAAAAAAAGTTATTTTCAATTTAAGAATGCTATTCGTGTATATGGTTATATATAGTTCGTGGCTATTTTAAGAAAGCAATATATTTTAAACGATGTATTTGCGTAACGGAACAACGTAAAAACACAAAAACCGATCGACCTTCAGGAACAACTAAGGCCTATTTATAAACATCCGGTGCTTTAAGGAGAGTGTGACATCTAAAGGTACAATCACATCGGGGCAATGACATGTACAGTTCTAATATTTTACACGTTTTCATATTTTTAAAAAACTACATTCCATTCCACACTACGACACGGTCAAAACTCGAATAGATATTTACAGAATGTTTATAATGAGAAGACAAAAAACAATACGTCTGTTCTTTATTTTTAAAGTATTTTATTCCTATTGTGATGATTAACATCCGTGCCACGTCACATGAAAAACAACAACACTTGTTCACCTCCCACTCACAAATATAATCAGTTCACCATTGCAATGGAACATGTGACGTATAAATAGATTTATATATAAGTATAACTTATAACCAACAAACTATTTTAAATACATAGTTATGTAGCGTTCAAACGCTTTCCCTATAAACAAAATGCTTAAAAGGTAGTAAAAGGATTTATTTAACACGAGCTATTCAGCTTTGCTCGTGTTAAGAAACTTTCATCCCCTATTTTATCCCCTTAGGGGTAGAATTGATCAAAAT
>DWJN01000914.1:0-20365 GCA_018248895.1 Carystus phorcus
TTGGTGGAGGGGTTAGTGGCCAACCCAAGTGTCGGATGTTTTCAAACCGCCCGAAGGCCTCCGACATGGCTTGACGATTGCTATGTTCATAGCAACCGGAACCGACGGCTTAACGTGCCCTCCGAAGCACGGAAACGCTGTAGAAATATTTGCCACTAGCGGTCACATGCCGCTCAAATTAATATGGAATCACATGACAAGCATCAGCTATCGAATAAAAAAAGAATAATCCAAATCACAGCAGGCAGTAAAAATTTATTAACCTACACCCAAAAAAATACAGAATAATTGAGAATCTCCTTTTTTTAAGTCGATATAAAAGACATTTCTTTATAAATAAAGATTGTAATTCCTATTTAGTGTCTTTAAATCAATTACAATAACTGTGATCTGCCCAAATAAATAATAACTTCGGTGCCGAGTGTCTGTATTACTGGTGTTTGAATTTGAATACAGTATACATAAAACCTCAAAGATTTGCAATAAGATCTAATCAACAAATGCGTTTAATAGCGATTGAACAATAGCCGGGTGCATTGTATGAAAATACATGTTTGCAAGCGAAGCTCCGGTGGCCTAAACGACTTGAGACATTGTAATCTAAGTGTCGAGACGGCGAGCCAGCCCACAGGGAATCGCATTAGGGAATCACGACATTTTATCCCGCCGTAAAGAGATTTAAACAACCTTAAAGGAAATTAAACACGATGAAGCCGTAGAAACTTTCTCACCACACGGTCGGGTTACTGCAAAATTGTTTATTATTTACTTCAAACAACCTATACTTAATCATGATAGCCTGGTAATTTAAATGTCAGGCTTTCTTCTCTTTAATTAACAAGAAGAAGAGCCATCTCACGGTAAGTAAATATAGTCCTCCCCAACGACTTGAGCGTGTTATATTTATTACACTAAATAATTTCATGATGTTCGCTTAGTATTGTAAACTGCGAACTAGCATTATATTCAGTGATACAACAACGATGATGATGTTATTTATTTTATTCCTTTAATAATGTACTAATAAAAACTGTCTGGCCCGTCACACAGCTCATAAAGTATAGAAATCAATCATTTTAGGTCATAAATACACTTTGTTAACAATTAGATTACAACGCCATCTATTGCCACATAATTTAATTATTAGGGTTACAACTTTTATTTCTGAAATTATTACAATAATAATTTTAATAGAACGACAATTCGTATACTTCATCAAATCTTTATCCTCTTAACTTACTACTATTTATTTCAATAAATTGTTTAGGAACAAGTGCCTGAATTAGTAACAGAAATAAAGTAATAATGTTTCTTTTCTACGTTTTTTATTTCATGTCTTAATAGGTAATTATTATTAAAGTTAATTAGTATTGTTTATAGGAAAATACATTTATAAATGCATTAACATCCTACGTAGTTATAAAACAAATAATAATACAGACTGAGAGTCAGGAGCTCATATTGTTAACACAAATGGTTCTTTATCGGCTTAGCTTGATTTTAAACTGATAAACAGAGGGTCCTTTACCCGGCTTCCGAGAATCCGGGGCCGGATGAAACCGACGGCCCCGGACAATGCTCACAATGGACCGTAACAGATACCGGAAACTATAATCAACATGAGCCTACTAAACGCATAGATATATACGATCCTTTGCTACCTCATCGGTAAAAACAGAAACTCGACGTAAAGGTAAGCTTTTTCTCTTTGACTTGTATAACAATTTAAGTAGACGTTAAAATTATTTATATTTTCTCACTGCCATTTCACTTATAAAGTAACAAAAATAATATCGAACTGTAACAATTTTAAAGTTTGTTTTACTTAAACCGTTCAAATCTGAATTACTGTAAACAGAAATTGTAAATTAGGGCACAGATTAATAAAAAAGCCGCATACAATGGGAATTATAGTAATAATTACTACTAAATATTTGAAGTCCAGATAAATCAATTATTAATTGTTTCGTAACTTTATGAATTTCTAAACCTTACAAGTCTATTTTTAATATGTATTCTAAAATGATTAAGTATTAAAAAATAGTATTAGGAACATTTGCAGTTCACTTGAAAAGTAAGCTAGTGTGAAGTTATGTGATATTGAATGAAACGCTGCAAGCGAAGCGCGTCAGTGAGTCGACGACACACTATTTTTATTACCGCGTCACATTTTATACTCTGTCATATTACAATCTCCCCTCGCCCTCGTGTTTTGAAACGAAGTTATTATGTTACGGCTATGGTAGGTAATATCACACCGCTGGTTAGATCTACGTGTTAATCGGCCTCATTCGCTGCAACATGATTGTTTTTTATACGGCCGCCGCATCGAATCGATTGAAAAACCATATGATGTTTTTTACTCGATACCTTTTGTATTTTTTGGAGGTAACGTTGCTTTTCAAAGTATATTTTCTGAGTGGTCTGTTTTTAAACGACATTCAAAGAGCACGTTTTTGATGTATAAAATGGCGGACAACACCTTGTTTTACCCGTTCTGGCGAGTGTCTGCGGCCCTGATAGCGCGGGCTGACACGCCATCAATCACTGGAGCGAGTGGTCGATCGAGTGTGGTGTCGCGTTGCACTGCGGTTATCTGCTACAAATTGCTGTCGCCCCGGTCATTCCCGATAATACTTGATCCTTTAAATATAATTTGTTACACTTGTTTCTTGTTTGTTGACAGCAATTTACATTAATTGACTACGACTGAAAACATTTAACATTTTTTTATTATTGGCTTGTGAAATTATGATTTTGTTTGTCGGCGTCAAGCTGGTTCACGACTAAATTATTTTGCTAACCTCAGCCGTTTAAATAGCTTTACTCTATATTGGCGGGATTAAAAAAATACCTGTGATTTTTAAGATATATGTATGTCACAAGATGAATCAATTAATGCCCACGTGATGGTAACTAAATATTCAACTGTGTACGGGAAGGGATCAACAATGCAAACAATGTCCTGAAAATTAATAGGAATTGCGAAAAGCTAAAACCAAATAAGGAAACAGTAAATTTACCATTTCACTACCATTTCTCTTTCTCAATCTCAAATAACTTTCATTAAACTTAGAGGGGTTTCTGTATAATATGATTACGAAGCTGCCGAGCTCAAACACTCGCTAAGACGTGGTAATTACTGGGTCTTTCGACTATTGTTCCCCTCTACACTTTATTGTTTTAACTCTTGAACTGTTGTTCGCATTGTCTGTGGCTTTCTTGCTAATCTGTGTAATATTTTATTTCGTTTTGTATAATGTGAAAATCCGGATTCTCATTTGAGTATTTTTAATTACCTAAACAGTACAATGTCATAACTTTTTTAAACTTGTCTAAACGATTTTTCTTTCATGACCTCAAAATTTGAAGAAAAATTTTCAAAAATTGAACTCATAAATTCGAGTCATAAAAGTTTTAAGAGGACAGTTTAAATATTAAAACGTTGCTAAATTCCCACGATACTACCTACAAACATTTAGAATGTGTAATAAAATACATGTATGGAGATTTTGAAAGTAGTTACAATCGTTTATACAAAGATTATTGATCAGATGGGAGATTAATTCAATAAATCGAGAGGCAAATATGAAAGCAGACATATTTTTGTACGAGAATGAATTGGGATGAGTTTTTTTATGTGAGTAGCTGATAAAAGGGCAGACAAGGCACATGATGATAAGTGGTCATTACCACCCATGGACAGTAACTCGAAATGGATCACCGATCCGTTGTCGGCCAAGAAAATGGAGAAGAAATGTAGCCTAAGTTACTTCTTATTACATCAGCTATCTGCCAGTGAAAGTCCTGTCAGAAGGCAGCTACTCTAGAGATTAGGCGAAACAAACAGACAAAAATTGTAAAAAATGTTATTTTGGTATGTGTACCGTGTTTTACATACATACCCATATATACGCATTTAGTAAAAAAGCGGTAGTTTTAATACTGTTTTACAAACAGACACTTCAATATAATCTATTTGCATAGATACATTACTGCCCATTCAGAATGTACGTATTAACAAAACACAAGGGTATTTATAAAACGTGACGTGTAATGGAGTGACGTTTGAAATCTCTGGATAACTTTATCTGATAACACCTATCTTCTAGTTCCGTATCTTAAAACACATGTTAATTCTTGAACCGCGTCATAAGCCATGACACAAGTTTATTTCGCTCTGGCACAGATTTTACAAATAATAAAAATAGTGTGGCAACATTTGGCGTTGTAGCGCGTGACGTGACGAATTTGAACGCCCCAAACAATTTGGACAATACGTACACCCTACACGCTTCGCCAGTGTAACCCTCACTATTTTAAACAGGGTCACCAATTGCCATTTTAATTCATGAACGAATAAGATTTATATATACAATAATTAACATATTAAAAGACACGCATCAGTCCGAAAGTCCGAAGATTTGCATCAAGTAAAGTTGTTTGTATAAGGGATAACTCAAAAACTACTCGTTAGATGTCGCTCAAACTAATATTGGACCACATTAGAAGCAACAGCTGTCGAATAGAAAAAGAATCATACACCCTGTAAAAAGTTATAAAGCAACACACATAAAAAGAAACATACAGACAAATTGAGAAACTTCTCCTTTTATAATAATAATATGTCAAAAATATTATTAGTTAATTTAAAAACATGTTTAATTTCATTGCGCTGTTTTAAGTGGCAGTAACTTATTTGCGCAACAATTATGTTTACATTGTTTCAGGCGAGTAAAGTTCTTTCAACTGTATTAACATTTATATAAAAACAGTTAGTTGGCAACCCTAAACAACATTTATTTTTCTCGAAATGAGCCGTCCCTGCGCCGCTATCTCACAAACACATTACAAATCGTTTTATAAAAATGTTTCCATTTTAACAGCGGGCTTTTGGCGGATTCTTTTACATTACTTTTACAATGTTAAGTATTTGTAAATAAAGATAACAGTCGTTCTGATGCAATCTACTTTACGATCGTCATATCGTAAGTACAACTCATTGTTTATTTTATACAATTATTATACAAGCCATATTCGTGTCAGAGAAAATATTTAATAATATTATGATAAGTTTTTCAAACGAGTCTTGTTCAGGTTTAATAATGGGTAAATATGTTAATACAGGTTTAATTTTGTTTATTAGGTTACTTATTGAATAAAATCCGCATACATAATTGTCCTTGCAATTCTTTTATTAATATGGACGTTATTCGATTCCTTAATCTTCTTAGTATATTTATGTCAAAAGTTTTATGGAATGTTCGTATCATAGCATGATCTGTAATTAAGAATGTTTAAAAAAATATTTACCTAACGTTTAACGAATTAAAAACATAAAAATTGATAACAGAGATAAATGGTTTCGCTATAACAACACAGATGTCGCTACAACTATTTTTTAATGCAACTTTTTATTTTATCCGAGACAAAACCTATTTTATAATAATAGAAATAGAATCCATTATTTCGTTACGCTTTTTCTATATCCTTACAATAAAAACACGTTCGATCCCTTACAATATAAAATAAACACTCCCTCGGTAAATTCGAATAACAAAAGATTTCATCAATGACGAGATCGTTTTTCAGTTCAATGTTCGCTTTAAAATATCTGGCTCGGTATGATAATATCAATTCATTATTTTCAATCGGTTACGATTAACCATATTTTCTTTGTCGACCACTTTTTATCTGTAATCAATACCAATGATTGTCAAGTTTTTTTTTACATTATGTAAGTTAATGCTTGACTACTATTCTGTCTGATAGTAAGCAGAGATGTAGCCTTGGATGGTTGATTTAATTTAACATACGAGAAAAAACGCTATGAATAACATGACTAATAAATAGCAGTTATGATCCAAAAAAAATAGTGTGATTTACATTTGAATTGTGTGTACACCTCACAGCCTATATTTTTTAAATTATACACACAAAATAAATACAAGTACCTATAGTCAAATTGAGAACCTTCTTCTTTTATTGAAGTCGGTTAAAAAGATTAATCTATACAAAAAACAGCTATACAGCAGTATTTTCTATATATGGGGCCTATTTATTACCTGTTACAACATTTTAAAACTCAGTGATTTTAAAGACAATGCTTTATTTTACTTTAATTTGACAGATTATTAAAAAATGGGTAGTATTTAAACGAGTGTCGGTAAATAAAAATTTTAAGTGACAAAAATAAATAATATAATAAGTGACTGCGGGTGACTAGAAATCAACAGAACAGCAACTTGCAAACATGACTTATTTAAAATACAAAACCTAACCTAACCTAACTACTCTCTGTATTTCCAGTCGCTCACTTGGTATTTCCACTCGCTCGCTTAGTAATGTAGGCGTATGGTTAGTTAATTTTTCGTTTACTCAAATTCATACCGTTCAAGTTATTAAAACGATTCGATTATTATTCGATCGTTTTATAATTCCCCTTAAAAAATAACCACACAATTGTTACCTACTTAAATTATAATTTTGTTATTCGGACGATAAAGAACTTATTGACTTTTGTTTTCCTTTGAGAATCTAATAAAGTTCTGCTCCATTTAAGTTTCAAAGTGGTCTATTAAGCGAATTATGTAATCAGTTAGCTAGAGATGTTATATTCAAAATAGGAGATTAGAATCCCTCGTGGGATAAACCAATAGCAGAGTTATACTGCTCGCCCGAGCCATTGAGATCAACTTAATGGTATTAGCTTTGCTTAAGCTCCTCTAAGTCCTAAGCTTTACGAGCCCGTCTTTTCAAACATATTCTCAGAATGAACAGCGTTAAAAACAATTGCTAGTTTTTATTATCAGTTTACAGATTCGTTTAAGTCTTATCACTACGATGGAATTCTTGATAAGGTGAATTGTTAATGAACTGAGTATGAGAAGATTTCTCATTAATCTCATAAGAAAGTATAATCTTAGGTTTGTGGTTCTGTTAATGAAACGTTTTTTACAGAATATTTATTTATTTATTTAAACTTTATTGACCACAATAAAATATTACGGTACAAATGGCGAGCTTAATGCACAATGCATTCTCTACCAGCTAACCATTGGGCCAAACAGAAATACACGAAGAGCGGTATTGAAGAGGTAAGAAAAAAGAAAAAAAAAGAATCTTAATAATAAATCAACTTTATATTACTATATTAATTAAATGTATTAATATGTTAATTAGTAATTGAATAACAAAGTAAGATTTTGTTTAAGCAAATACAATGTTAATCTACACCAGTTATAAAATCGTGACGGGGTCAAATCTGAAAATGATACTTCTTGATGTTGGTAGACGCTCTTATTAAAGATCAAAACATTTCTTGTATTATCTGTTTGCCAGGCATTACCTGGAAACCACTTAAAAGATTCCAATTATAGTAAGCGTACTACTTACTAGCCCTATATTCCATGTATTCACGTAGTATGCGTTTCTTCCCTGGAAACGGATTTGTTGCCGCAGGATAATACATATTGACGTATAATGGTACAAAATCCCTTTTTTGTAAAATAATATTCAAATGTATCATTATATACGTTTTTAAATGTTTCTCATAACTTGAATTTTGATAGATAAGCAATAAATATGATGTGTATAATGTAGTAGTAGTGTAGTAATGTATCTTCATCAATTAATTAAGTAAATAACAGTGATTTGTTGTAATGGGTCACGATCTTCTCAAGGTACGGTAATGATATGGAATCTCATTATTGCTATCTGTATAAGTATACAACCGAGGACATGATGCGTGGCTGTCGGCAGACAGGTTGGTCGACGCGTTGGCCGATAGGTTGGTTGACGCGTTGGCCAACAGGTCGATGTATCAGCTTTGCACGCTTCCACGTAATTACTGCACGAACATAAAATAATATTTCATACGAGAAACTCACATCACACGTCCGCTCCGACGCCTAACGTCTGGCGCTGTTTAACATTGCAATAACTTGCTGTAAATTGGATGGATATACGTGGAAAGCTTATCTTACTTTTGTTGCGTGTTTTTATTAAACGATTTTGTTTAGTTTCAATGTCGTCTGGTAAATAATATCTTTAAAGTACCTACTCGAAATTTTACTCAATTTTTCGTTTGTTTTAATATTGAATGAAAGCAACTAAATAAGATGGTAGTTAAAAAAATATTATGGTGCTATAAATCTGAAAATATGATACGAGACAGAAGGTAATTATTTCTAGTAGATATGGTGCATAAAAAGATAAAAACAAAACTAAGAATCAAATGATTATTCTCAATATATTAGGCGTTACCGTTTGAGTCGTAGTAGATGCCTTTTATGATTTGAACTTAACTTTTATGCCTACATATTTGACATAAGTAACTACATTTTTATACTTAATCTCAAGAAAAATCTACGCGTGAACTTTACAAGGGATTCTGTTCGCGGTTTTCTACGCAACAATATTGTGGCAGCTAACAAAAATATTTTCCAACGCTAACCTTTTACAAGGCGGAGATTTTATTTAACGCGCGTGTTGTCACGGCGACAACGACGCGCGTTCCATTATGTAAAGCGTAATAACCGAAATTTCGTATTCATGTTACATTACAATATTTCCGGCGGTGCCTATACGTATCGAAACAGTGCTCCGCGTTACGGGGGCTCCATAAACCCCTCGATTCGATCCCCTCTCAAGCGGTTCTCGATCTTGTTCGCTCGCACTCGAGAACACTTTTGATCTTTCTTCTGATATCTATGATATTTATATTTTCGCCACCGAAGCGGTATCCATTTAGAATAAATGATATTATAGCAGAGTTTCAGCTTTACCTAAACCCCGCCGCGGGCCCGTGACCGTTCGAACGTGAATAATCACGAATTCTATTAGCCTTCGCCGTAATCTCATTTTATTTATGAGTGGGTCTTTAGAGAATTTTATGACGGTTTGTATTGGTTCGTTACTTTCATAAACGATGGTTATTTGACGCGTTAGAAAGTCCCGCCGTACGCTGCTCTCCTGTCTGCTCAAATAAATCTACGGTCACCTATTATTTCATTCTCCGAGCTGATCATTCACGTCACGATCTATGATTTCATTGCTAAGAGCATGACGCGCGAGATTCTTACTTTTTACTAGTGTCTGGTGTAAAACATCAACTTACTTTATAATGGTGATACTTGATAGTACTCCTACACATATTTTATATACTAGTGGCTCGCCTCTACGTCTCCCGGGTTGAAATCAACCTATTTCAGTGCCAGTAGCATCAGGTCAATTCGCTGACCGCTAATTAATTTAAGAACAAATGTCTTCTACATGAACACCATATCGAAAGTTAAGACAGTAAGGAATGGCAGCCGTCCTCCTATTCGTAAATTTTGATGAGTGTTTTAAAGATAAAAATTATTACCACGATGTTTTCTGTCACGAATATTACTTGTCATCAGAAACAATTGAACCATCTTTTCATGTACATAGGTACTTAACCTATATGGCATATTGAATTTCCTAGCTAGTTTACAAAAAAAAATCACACTTTAAAAGTGGGATAAAGATATTTTCAATACTATAAATAATACGTTTATAATCCAAAAGCTTCAATATACGAATTTATTGAATAGTTAGAGCACTCATATCAATACTGTACGACTGAGTTCAATAGGTAGGTACTTGATTTTATTGACCGTCTCAAATGATGCTATTGAACTGATTGGCAATTCTGAGCCCCTGGTACTTATTCTTTCTGTTCAATACAAATAATAATTTGTTTCTTAGTTATACCATCCAAAATATAGTCGTAATATCACGTTTATATTATTACAAAAACTATTAACGAAATGGGTACTTACATTTAACACACTTTTATTACCTTCTCTTATAAGAACATAATGAAATCTTTCGGCGTATTTCTATAAGATTCATTTAGAAAATGTATTAATGACCACTTAGCTATGTCTGAAGCATACTGTATGAAGTTGCATTATGGAAATTAATGATATAATTATAACAAAAGTACGTACTGCCACTTCTCTTATTTCTTAGCTTATAACACATCGATGCCTTTTATACTGTTGGCATCGATGGACGGCAATGACCACGTACTCGTCTACTAGTTTCTGAGCTGTGTACATAAAAAACTATGGGAACTTTTTATACCATAAGTGCCCGACATGATTTAGAAAAACGTAAGTAAAACGCTACAAGATGCAAGACCGTTACTCGCAATGCGGACAATGTTGACTACCAGCTGGCGGCTGGCTCGGCTCAGTTCTGTACTCATTCAACTGTTTGATATTCACGCCCCAATTCCTCCAGTACGAATTGGCCATGCTTCTGCTTCTTGGTTGACCGATAATTTTCACCTAGAAAGTATTTCTTACTTACAGTCTATTTAATACATTTAATTCATCGTCATGTCATAGTGTACTTTGCTAGTATTCTGTTCGAAAGTTAAGAAATGAGACGGGAACTTCAAGACACTTCAAGACTTCCGAGTCGGTTTCAAGAGCATCGAATGATTCTTCGGTAGATTCATGTCGTATCAAGGTATGTTAGTTCCGAAATAAACTATCTTACAACATAATCAGCAAAACACCGCTCTTTGAGACACTAAAAATAGTTTTAAATTTTCACTTATAACTGTATTTAAAGTTACTAAATAATTATGTATATATTATTATAAAAATCCTCCACCAATCTGCATTGGAGCAGCGTGGTGGAGTATGCTCTAGACCTCCTCAGTAATGAGGAGAGACCCGTGCTCAGTAGTCGGTCATTAATGGGTTGAAGGCATTATAAAAATTATGGGATTTGCAGATGTTTTTCAAGATATAAGTTACTCTAACAAATTTTACCCCTTTTTTGCTTAAACACACGCAAAAATATTCATTAAAATCGGTCCAACAGTTTAGTGATGTACATACGAACAGAGGAACGATATACTCGTATATAAAGATTTATTATGAACTATAACAATGATGTTCATAAACCGCATATAAAATGAATAAAGATATGAAACTACATAGTTCTGTAAGTAGTTATGAAGAAACGTGACACTTGTACATTGTGTTTATAATAAATAACATACCTACACTTACATAATTATGTTCATGCAATAAATCAAACATGACGACAGACTTATTACATGTAAAGGTCAAACTACAAATGAAGATTCAAAAACAAAGGCGCTTAATACTTGAGTCAATGAATTGTTTCGAATAACGGAAGTCCGTAAAAGGCACTTTGATCACACAAGTGTATCACTAAGTAAACATACATGTCGCTATAGCATACCATGCTTTAAACCAAATGTCATAAGTTCAATTATACAAGACTTCACATGGGCTTAACAAGCAAAACATCTTGAACCGATGCCCCGAGAGATCGTCTGATAAGCGAGCTTATATGAATATCAAGAGCACCCACGCGTACCGACTCCGTTACAAACGACATTATTAAGCCAAATCGTTCTCTTTAGTTTTATGCTCGCCTAGTACCGATTTAACAGATGCGATGGCGGCGCTCGGATAAAATATATTTTTATAACACAGATAAACAACGAAGAATATCTGTATGTTTTTTCTTTTTTTTTATATGATACGAAATTTAATTTTTTTGACATTTGCTAAGAATAAACCATTTCAAATGGTAAATCTAACAGCTCCATTTCTTAAAGTGTGAAACGTAAGTAACGCTAACTATTGTTTCGGTTCTATTTACTTGTTGTAAGTAAGGTTAATGATTTCTCAACTGATGTTTTTTTTCCGGACATAAAATATTAAAGTGTTCTTGGTTTGATATAAAATACATTCGAGCGTAGTAATAACTTAATGCAAAAATTATACCTAACATCATAGGTACTGCTACATTAACGAATATAATTGCTTACCTATGTATAAAAAAGTTTAGAGTAAAGTAAATATCGCTTACACGAAATGTTTTATCACAATGTAATTATGTCGTGGGCCAAAATCCAGGAGCGACATAGGATGATTTTATCGTTTAAATGTCAACTCAAATGTAATCAATCACTCATATATAATACCTTCATTGTATGCCACGCTATCATATTTTTATTTCTTTTTCATTTATACAATTTTCAATACTGTATTTCTTTTTCATGAGTCAGAAAAAGAGTAGACTTGGATTTTTAAAAGTTAGACGTTAAAATGTACACATTTACTAATTTGCTGATTTTCTTTTGTTTATTATTAACGTCTTTTCACATTATTCTACATTTTATTTTGTTTTCAGCTCTGTTTATTCTATATGTTCTATGTTCATATTTTAACTGTTTAATTAAATTGCCGTCAATCTATTAATTACAGTGTCCTCTAATGGCCACAGGTTTGTTTTTACCTGTTATATTAGAATGATTCTTATGATCTTTCCAAAATATACTTCTATTGTAGTTTTAAATTGGTTTCGGCTTATTCTGAAGATCGATGGTTACAGAAATGCTATTTAGCATTAAGTCCGCTAATTTTACCACAATTTGGAGATTCAATCAATATTGAACGATTAAAAAAATAATTAATTAGGTACATATTTGCAAGTAGCTAAAATAGAAGCCAAAACAAAATGGTATATATTGTTTTAATAGGTGTTTATAATGCAACAAATGTTAGTCCATTAACTACACACAAAACGTAATATCTATATGATTTATGCGGACATCCAACTATTTAGCTAGTTATTCATTCTGCGAATACAAACGCTGACATTAAATTCGCAGCGGTTGTCAACTAGATAGAGGTGTTTTGTAACTAACAAGTTCTAAGCGAATTTGATTACTACAACAAACTTTGTTGAATGGCTAGCAAATTTGCTTTTGCTTAATACGACGTCAATCCCCGTTGAGAAGGTAAAAGCACAGTAATTATCTAAGTGAAGACGCTTATTGTACGTCCGTCAGCCGTCAACCACAAAGGAGGAAATAATTGCTACAGGTCCGCTTGTATCGCACGTTCGATACGAACAAAAGCAATTTGTGTCCGCACGAAGTGGCTTCGTAGTTTCGTACGGCCGGGCCGTACGTGCGTGACGTAGGTGTTTATTAGCACTCACTAGCTAGTGATGGTCGGATGTTGAAATAATAAACAAGGAATTACGTGTTTGCTCAATACAACCGATTGGAATGGCTAGAAATTGATAATTATGCAACTTTTATCTTCATTCCTTTTTGGTTACGTTCAACGTAATTATTTGATGTACCACACTACAAAGTGTGTTCTAACCAACTCCTATTTATTAAAGATGATTTATATACAAAGCAATGTAACTTCGTTATTTAAAGAAGCACGACATTGCTTTCACTGAGGAAACCTACAGTTTGACTGTAATTGAATTCAAAGCAAGCGTATTTGATTATCGATGTCGTTGAACTTAATGTCTGTTGTTAATCTATTCGGCCATCTCTATTAACTTGGTTGGATAGTGTAGGTATGTAGGTAATGGGTATATGTGGTCGATCGACTCGGCCCGATTCGCCCCGCAAGTCACGACCCTCATAGGTCACTTGATATCGCGCGGCTAATCTCGAATTCTCGACACTCGCTACACGTGTTCCCGCGCCCATACTGATGACTTTTGTTCTAATTAATTAATCAAGGAATTACGGGCCTCACAATCATCCCATTCACTACAACAACGAGGAAATCTATTTCGATTTGGCCAGTACGACTATCCAGCGAGTTGGAAACAAAGTAACATTTGGCGGAAATCCAACCTCACTTATAACTCTGATTTAGCGTACTCGCATGACCAAATTAAGCTGCACCAAGTTTTTCTGTGCAATCTCCAGCTCGGTGGCACTTAAGACCAGACGTAACTTTGAATTATCGCCCCATTCATTGTAACAACACGGAACGACTCAGTCAATAAACGATATGAATCACCGCGAGACCACTGAAAAGATAATCTTGAAACTGTTCGCGGACGTGTCTAAACATTGTTGGCAGCGATCCAGAAACATGCTCATCGCAATCATAGAACACGCAAACATCATTTAGCGACAAATTCACCGTGTACCAGAAAATATATATCACGACATTACGCTACACTGATATTGGGTGCTTTTGAGAGTGCGGAAGCCGGATCGTAATGTTACAAATCGGGAAATGGTCCGCCGTTGCACCACAATTTTCGATCACATATTTTTATTGTCGTTAAACGTTCAATAAAATACAGGTAATAGAATGAGCCGACGGGCCCTGACATATTTGATGAAGTATCGTTTCGACAGTTTTACATTATTCGGGGGGAGACAGCTCGATGGCTCGTTCGCCATCACGGCATTCCCTCATTAAAATGTCCCTCGGTGGCTGTGGTCCCCTCGGCTCACGTTTCGATGCTATAATCGATTTTATTGCCGACGATATACAATAAATAGAAACGCACACGATGTTCTTGGCTGTGGGCGCATTCCACGTCGCGAATCAATCACTGTAATTTCAACAGAACATTATTATGACACGCTTTCCAATGAGTAATAGATTTAATTTGTTTGGCTGGCAACGCAAACGAGATGTCATATCGTGACAAGACAGGCCAGATTGCAAGAATTTATAGAATATGTCGACCGATTCATGATACTAAATCTATTTGTAACGTTTGATTATATTTTTCGGTATATATGTATTTCTAATAGAGATAATTTCTATTGACATTAACTCTTAAGCTTTCAAGTATTCCAAAAGCAATAATTGCTTTTATGCAGTGATTAGGCCATATCGCTATGAACTACTTTCTAGGTCAGACCAATGTTCAGAAGTTTGAGCGCGTAAATCTCCAATTGGAGGCTTGTTCTCACTTTTAACTTTCTTCACATTTTGTTCTTTTACATTTTTCATGAAATATGACGTTTCAGCGTTTAGAAGACATTCTCAACTATTATATGTTAGATCCAGTACATTGTATGCTAGAAAATATTATGTAATAAAATACTATTCTACTATTTCTATAGTGTTGTTTTTGATTGTATTGTTACAAATTTATCTAGTTCATATTTCGTAAGGCTACGTATTTAGAACTTTAGTTAGCTGCGAATAAATTTAAACCACCGTTACACTACCTTCATTAGTTTCAGACATTAATTACGTTAATATCCGCCGAAGTTAATCAAATAGTTAAACCAGTTCCGCCGCGAAAGCTACGTGTAACTAATTTGCAAACAAGCCAAAAATGGGGGCTGCAGTCAAAAGCGCGCCAATGGAATTAAAATACTATTACAATACAAAGTTGATGGAGTCGAGATGTGAGACCGTTGCCAATAGAGGGCGTTGAGCGGTAGAGTGCGAGTATGCTCAGCTCAATGCTCTGCTCCTGTAATTTGATTTGGAGTGGAGGGGCGGGGGACGTTAGGATCGATACAGCGTCGGGCGCGGGGGACGCGCGGGGCGGGGGCGACCACCAGGCGCGTGTTGTTATGGAAACCGTAGCTACCCTCGTGCTTCCAGATTTCGACGGTTATCCCCGCAAATTAAACAAAGAGAATAGCGAATTTCGCTCAGGTGACGGGGTTACACTGAATTCGGAGGTGGGCAACTTCACGTGTTGTTATTGACTTGAGAACGGTAACATTGAATTGAAATACAAATATTTCAGTGTTTAGTTATACCATCATAAAAAAACAGTTGATAAATAATGAGTGCCTTAGTACAATGACACTTAAATTGTTAGAACATGGTTGAAGTGTAAGCAAATTCATTGTTATTGTTAACTAAGTTGTTATTAGCCACCCGACATAGGCAATAGAATCTCGTTATTACTTGATACAGGAACGGGATGAGGGACCGTTATTAGGCCCGAACACAATATACAGGGCGTGCGCTCACAAATTTCGGCCACAAAGGCCATTTACATCATCCGCTGGCTTTACAAAACACGGGCATATGATTGAATGAGAAAATGAGCCGCTTGGATTTATTCAAATAATCCGATCGTACTAAGCTAGTGCTGTATTCGATCTCTTTTACATACAATCAGAAATTATTTTTGCCGCGGTAATTATGTGAGAATTACTAATTGGATATTCATGTACAAATTATTTACTTAATCTTTGTTTTATGTTAAACAACGGGCGTACTTTTTGTAAGCACCTAACATCTATATCTATACAATAAAACTATAACTGAACGATATATAAGTTAAAGATAATATTATTATTGTAGGTATTAAAGCAATAGATTTTTAGAACTTTTTTATTTGTCGGTTTGTCTGCGCGTCTGATTCTAAAACTCAAACTAAACCCAAAAACGGCTCAAATGGCTGGGGTTTTCACTGATTTATTGTAATAAACTTCAGGTAACGTTTTCTGTTTGTTTTATTCATTTGTTCCGAAAATAAAACGGTCATATGAATTTAAAAAACTCCGTCGAAACAAGTAAGGAAAGTCGAATAAAGGTTTTTATTTTAAGGTACATTTCCCGAAGCTAAGAGAGGGCAGTTAATTCAATTATGATAAATTAAAGCAACGTAAGGATACATTCTCGTCCGGAAAATGAATAGTGTTCGTAGATTAATACTCAAACAGTACAATATAGGTAATAGACGTATTCCTACGCAAATTTCATGCAGTTGAAAGCAGTTGTGTTCAACGCTGGTTTTAAAGTAATAGTATTGGTTATAGAGCACGTGTATTGAGAATAGGTACAACACTTCGAGATAACAGATTTATCTGTGAAACCAGTCGACATCGACACCCGTTATTTCCAGATCTAGCACTAGGTGTCGCTGCCGGAATAGCAGAAACATTAATGAAGTGATTAATTTGTATAGACTGTTTAAACTTGAAATGTAATCTGGATTTGATTGATGATAAGAATAGCCGATTCTGTTTTAAATTCCTTATTCATTTAGCTGTATTATTACAAAGGAATAATACTTTACAAGAAGCATTTTTGTGACTTATGCCATTAAATTTAACGTCACAATAACCTGTAACAAATGGTTTATTCATTTTGAAGCTGTATTTTCTGTTCATTATTTTGTAGCCTTATAATTACCCCACACAGATTTGCATTTTTCTATGTAATTACATATGAAATAAATTAATACGTAATTAGCTGCGAACGGTTGTTATAATTAAATTAGTTTCTGTTCATTTATGTTTATGATCTAATCGAGTTATAATAATTTTAAGTAATCAGGATATTTCCGATGTTTAAGAGATCATTTTTGAAAAAGACTTTTATAGTCATTCATATCAAATTATTATGCTATCGCAGTTCCAAAAGACGTTGGCAGGTTTAAAAAAATGAAAAGAGAATTCCGTTGTATTTAATTATTCCTGAACTTAATTATCTCAAACCAGTTTTTACACTTTTTCCGTCCTTAAGTAGTATACCGTTATCCGACATCTGCTATTTTATCTTATCGAAACCTCGTACACCTACGCAAAAAATCTCTGATTCTGTCCATGCAAAAGTTTCTTTTATAATACCCAATTGACAAAGAAAAAATATTTTGTGATCTATATAATAAGAATTATGAAACGTTATAGAAGATATTTTTGAAAAACGATCGAAGAATCCATGACAATGAGTTTTAAAATTTTACAAGAGACTTTTTGTGTATCGGTAAGTATAAAAACATCAAAATACCAGTTCGATAACGGCATTACAGCAAGAACCATAGATTTGTACCTAACGGATTGGGCATTGATAAAAAAGATGGCGTTTTAAGATAACTTCGCCCCCGCGCAAATTCTGTCACCGCGTGCACAACGCTATTTGCGCGCAAAAGTGTAAATGAATTAGATACGTATCGTATCAAATAGCTTTGCGCAGGTGTGGTTTCACCGCGTCTAATTGCGTTTGCATTGGAACGTATTGCCAATCCGAGACGCGTACCTCGTGTTCTTATTAGAATAACTGACTAATAACTTTGAATAAGTACGTTATCTTCGACAGGACGAAGTTTGCTAAAACAGTTTTTACATATTTTTTTAACCTTAAACAAATTAATGCTTGACGTTAATTATACTGGAGGGTAAATGACAGTGATATTACTTAGTAAAAGCCTATTAATTCGTTTATTTCCGACTGCTACATCATAGCTCAGAGGGCGTACAGACTGGCGCAGATTAAAAATTAAATTTATTATTAATAACTCTATTACATTCGCGGGAATTCAAAAGTTTAGCCATGGTAAGAGTAAAAGGAAGCCAAAAAAAGGAGTCGTTAAAAAGGAAGGTCTATATCTAATCAAATTCATACAGAGGTATGTGGGTGGATATTTCCGAATACGATAAAACTAAAATGATTGTTGTTTAAGAAATAACAGAAGCTGTTTCATACCTTTTACAGATATTAACGATTTTAAACATAAACCAATATAATATTTGATTAGTTGAAAAATGTTTATAGTAGCTATAATAAAATTCATGAATAATAAACAGGCCTTCACTTGCGAGGTTGTTTGTTCAAAACATATTTCTGGGATGTTATATCTATCTCCGTTTCAAAATGTTTTGAGTACCGAAGACACCCCTAGCAGTTAGGCCGTTTAAAACGAGTTAATCTCTTTCTGAAGTTTTTACAAACAAATCAGACACATATTTTTTGTGTATAATGGGAGGTCAGGATTTTTTACGATTGGAAACGAAAAAAGTTGACAGCAATAAAGCCTTTGTTTTATACTATTTAAAAGCTAATGTGAAATGAAATGATTAATTTGTATTTTTGACCAAATTAAAAAAAGAAGAAGGCTCGATTCGAACGTTCTTTATGTGTGTTATACTTTTTAATGGATGCACTGATTTTGATGTTTTTTTTTATGGAAATCTCGTGCTTGTCATGATATTCCATTTAAATTTGAGCGAGATTGCGTTGTCCCAAATAAAGCGTATATATTTTATTATTTTTTTCCTTTTGAAGTCGGTTTACCCTTTGGTATTACTGTAATCTTTACGCTAGTGCGTTTTTTTATTAATGTGTTACAAGTCGAACTCCCCCCCTTTTTTTCTTCTTTTAGAAAGCAAAGATCTTATGTCGCTGTATAAGTCAATCAAAACTTATAGACATTTTTCTCTAAAACTTAAAAAATATTTAAGCTGTGAACTGCGAAATAAAACATTAACTGTCGCGAATGAAATTAAATACGCAGGTAAACCATTTTCTGCAGTTAAACCTTATAAATCAATCCCACTCTGTTTTATTCCAAACACAATATTGTAAACTCCGTGATAAATATTATATCGCCCAGAATAAAAACTCTCTCCAGAGTTAAAAAAGAGAAACGTCATTTTGTTTTATAAAACTATTATTGTTTATAGAACCGTAAAATAAAATGTTACTTTTTGCGCTGAATGGAAAATATGAATAAAACATGAATCCGAACATTTTTTCTCGCTGTACGGTGCGACTTTTAGAAAACAGGACTTTGACTTAAATTAAAAGATTTCATTCAGTGATTACGTTATTTATTAATGTAATTTATTTATGTAGATATAATCGATATCGTCAACGACCAGATGATTAATTGAATTTACTTCCTATTTCCGCACTAGCATACCGTCACACTCGACCACGGCTCGAGAATAAACAATTGTGTGACACATAAACATGATAACCCATGTGACCCAATGGTCATCACGCTAGATCGCAGTCCAAAGTATTCAAAATAGATTCTCAGTGAAACAGAACTTTGAATTCGTTTATATCAGCTAAAAATTTGCTAACTCATTGCGAATCGTACACGTTTTACTATGGGGAGTATATACATTACGAGTAATCCTTATTTTTAACAGCAATTTCTGTTTCGGCAATTTCTAATCTACAGAGATTTCCTTAAACAATAAAATCACCTGCTTTATTCGATGTAGTTAACTGCGCCGTAATTTTAATGCAAATGTTTTTTAGTAATTGATTTACAAAACTGAAGCGAAGAATGAATAAGCTACGGTTCGAATTATCGGCGAATCGCTGATATCGAGATAACCTCGGCCCTTGGGTAAAAGAGCATTCATTTAAAGTAGTATAGTCGCCGCGCAGAACTCATTCACACCGGAATTCACTGCAGCGGAGTGCAGCGCGAATGTGCACTATTCGGAACTTTACCACGGAAAAGAGTTATTTACTTTATTTAAATTTGTTTTATTTTTATAGGAATAGAACAAAGAAACGAGCTGTCCGCAAAGGTTAGGTATTTGTTGCGGTATAAATACTATAATTATAATACTTTTTAATCTACTTGAGTCTGTGTGTTTGATTGATTTATCGTTTGTTTGAACGCGCTAATTTCAGGAACTACGGGACGATTTGGAAAATTCTTATAGTGTAAGGTAGTCCATTTAAGGAGGAATAGACTATATAACATCACGCTAAGATGAATAGGAGAGAAGCAGCAATAAAAAATATTGCGAAAACGGCAAAATTTTGAGCTTTCCATGCGTGCGCTGAGTAAACGG
>DWJN01000915.1:0-20360 GCA_018248895.1 Carystus phorcus
AGTTTAGAACTGCGTAACGGGAGAGCGGCGGGGGGGGAACGGGCGCGGGCCGGGGGGGGGGGGGGGGGGGCGGGGTCATTAGTCTAGTCCACTGTTGAATCAAGTTATTCGCATCAAACGGTCACTGCAAGCGAGCACTGTAGATGTTGATAGTCGGCGGTGGTCGAGCGGCTGAAGTGCCTGTGTCGTGTCGTGTGTGTCGGCCCGCGGTCGTCACGTGCGACGTATTAACGTTTCCGCGGACGTACCGGTGTGTCGGACACGAACCGCTTCTGTGATGTACTTGCTCTAGTGATATCGTATCGTATCGTATGGTGTTCGGCCAGGCACAAATCGTTTGGAAACATATTGGATCGAGCTGCGACCGGCCGAGGTTGGCTGGCACGGTCGGGAAGGAGAGATTAGTTCTGTATTTTATAGTATATTTTTGCCATTTATTTAGCGTCGGTCGGTTTTAACGTCAAAGATATGATAATAACTGTATATAATATTAAGAGATGATGTATGTTGCTTGGCGGCGGGGCGAGGTGCTTGCCTGCTTCTCCTCTACTAGCGCTACTCGAGTAAGGTTAGGTGTAAGTTACTAGCTTGTTTCTCGGTGAAGACGTGAAAACCTCTGACCAATTTGCCTTGGGTATTGTGTAGCCTTTAGACTCTCAAGATCGAGACGAATCATGTATAGCGACGCCAACGTATAGCTTTTCAGATTATTATTATTATTAAGTTTTTTTTTTCTAATTTCTTCGTAATGTTAGTAATTTCTCCTATCTCTTGTGGTGTTATTATGTACCGTTAATTTTATATTTTATGTGATTATTAATTAATATTGTGCTTCAGTTTGTGAAGTATAAAAAATTGCTGTTTGAAGTGCAGGCAACTTTTGTAGTTTCATTGTCGTATTGAATAAAGTCATAAATACTAATAAACGCACATTTGTCTTATTTACCCCTCTCGTCTAAGAATTCTTCGTATTCGTTTGAATATATAATTATTTAGTGACAGCATGATCGGAACGAAGACGAAGGGTCTCTAAGAATAATTCTCTGTCCGTAGACATCAGAGACAGTGTAGGTATAGGGACTACCTGACGAGCTTTATCGCCCTTACCCTTGAAAACCCTCCAATGTGTTCGATGTGATAATTGCATCGACATTATTTTATTCGAAGTAGACTGACATTGACCACGGAATAGGAAAATACTATCGTAGTTTTTAACTGTAATTGTGATGTATTGTCTAGTTTTCACGATTACTTATTATTTAATACGTCCTATTTAGATATCATTATTCAGTAAGAGATATTCTAATGACCAGAATGTTTGAACCCTATTTGTTTCACATATATCAAGATATTAAAACGATCCTTTCTCTTTATAAATATTTTTTACCTTTTTAACGTCGACAACATTCTAAAAAAACTAAAAAAAGTTGTTACATGAGGGTTACGCAGACTTACCAGAAAATAATTAATTATCTCGGTAAGTTCGTCCAAACAGTATTCAAGGTGTGTTTCAAAAATTATGTAGCAAATACAAACTATCTGGAATAAAAAATAATCACGAGGCTATAACAATTATCTATTTAAAGCAGTATTACTATTTTTTAAGCATTAAAATGATTACTATCGGCCATAAAATAAACATGCCATCGCAGACTTTATTGATGACCTATAATAAAGGAACGTGTCGACCGTACACCAGTTTTTTTAAATATCCATGATATGAAAGCTTTACAAAAAAATGTAACCTTCCCATTTTTTTATTTCATTCTTTTTGTAATTTACCCTTCGTAACTTCGTATCGTTCACTTAACGGACGACTACACATTCCAATAGTATTTTACGTCATAGATACACACACACTAACAACACTATTTTATGAGTTTCAAACTCTATATACTCTATGCTTACAATTATAAAAATATCTGTCAAAGATCAATAGTATCATAGAGTAACTTATATATAGGAAAAATAGTATGTTGAGAGAGAAGATCTCTACTTACTCTGTGGTCTGTCGTCTGTCTGTGTGGATGACAGACAAATCAAAATGGTGAAGTTTGTCAAGTTTGTTAGTTTGCGACGTGTTTGTCGGTCACGTTGGTTTGGTATATTAGTTTATTAGTAACTAATATTGCAAATAATTAGTTATTCTTATATTATAGAGCATATTTGTTTTTAGTGCTTCATATTTGTGTGCTTTATTTGATTAAGTTCTAATAAAAAAAATGGAAGACAAAGCTACCAACAAACGTAAGAAAAGTAAACACTCCGACAATGAGGATGATCGTAGGGATAAGAAGACGACGAGAAGGCGTCGTTCTAGATCTCGATCTCGTGAGGATCGGGAAAGAGATACCCGACGAAAAAGGAGACATTCCCGATCCAGGTCTCCTAATGTTCCATTGAAACAAGAAAAACGTCGAGAAGATGACTCAAACGACGCGAACAACAAAAAGAGCGTCCCTGAGAGAAAAGCGAAAGAAACGGACATGCTCAATACAAGAACTGGTGGTGCTTACATTCCTCCTGCTCGGTTGAGAATGATGCAGGCCCAAATCACAGATAAGTCCTCTGTTGCTTATCAAAGGCTCGCCTGGGAAGCCCTCAAAAAATCCATTCATGGACATATCAATAAAATCAACGTGGGTAACATTGGAATTATAATCAAGGAGCTTTTAAAAGAAAATATTGTGCGAGGTCGCGGTTTACTGTGTCGTTCTGTGATACAAGCACAAGCGGCGTCTCCTACATTCACTAATGTATATGCAGCTCTGGTGGCCGCTGTTAACTCACGGTTTCCAAACATCGGGGAATTGCTTTTAAAGAGGTTGGTAATTCAATTTAAAAGAGGATTTAAAAGAAATGACAAACCTATATGTATTTCTTCGGCATCCTTCATTGCTCATTTAGTTAACCAACGGGTTGCTCATGAAATCCTTGCTTTGGAGTTATTGACTCTTTTGGTGGAATCTCCCACTGATGATTCAGTGGAAGTAGCTATAGCATTTCTTAAGGAGTGTGGCCAGAAGTTGACTGAGGTGTCTACAAAGGGAGTGAATGCTATATTTGAAATGTTGAGGAATATTTTGCATGAGGGACAGTTAGATAAGAGAGTGCAATATATGATAGAGGTGATGTTCCAAGTTTGGAAGGATGGGTTCAAGGACCATCCTGCATTGATTGAGGAGTTGGAGCTGGTGCCCGAGGAGGAACAGTTTACACACTTGCTGATGTTAGATGATGCTACTGACTCACAGGATATCCTGAGTAAGATTCTCTGTTTTTTTGACTAATCTGCACATATTTTGTAATATAACAATTGTTAAAATTACATTGGGTAATTTTTTCGATGTTAGTACTATTATTGCTTTAGGCGACAAATTATAATTGTTCCAGCCTATAAAGGGTAACGTAACTGTTACAAATTAACCATTCCGTGTCCACCTGCTACTCTTTTGAAGGCGACTACTTAATTTTTGCGTAAATAAGAAAAGTCTTTGTGGTGTGCCATAAACCAAGGCGAAAGCTAGTATTGAACTGTCACTTTGTTCTAAATATTTTCTTTTTCTAACTTTAAATTTCTACCATAGAGCAGATCAATACTAAGTTTGCCACTTCTTTATGATAAAAAAACATAGAGTTTACTTTACTAAAAAAATAATTACAATTGGTAATCATGCACAGTATTCCATAAATCCATTAACATGTCCGTAAATTTTATGGCAGAATTAATCAATTTTTATAAACATATTTATTGGTAAGAAAAGAAGAATATATGGCATGTTTATTTAGATTGGCACCGTTAACACCAAATGTACATATTATGAAATATGACAATTCTCTCATTAACATGTTATTTTAAATATTTCAGATGTTTTCAAATTTGATGACAAATATGAGGAGAATGAACAAAAATATAAAACACTTAGTAAAGAGATATTAGGATCGGATGCGGAATCTGGTGATGAAAACGGTTCTGAAGAATCTGGTAGTGGAGAGTCAGAAGATGAGGAAGACCAGGAAACAGAGCAGAAAGGAATGACCATTATAGATAATACTGAAACTAATCTAGTAGCTCTGCGACGCACAATTTATTTGACAATAAATTCCAGTTTAGATTTTGAGGAATGTGCTCATAAATTGATGAAGATGCAATTAAAACCGGGACAAGAAGTGGAACTCTGTCACATGTTTCTTGATTGTTGTGCTGAACAGAGAACATATGAGAAGTTCTATGGTTTGCTCGCCCAACGATTTTGTAATATCAACAGGATATACATAGGTCCATTTGAAGACATTTTCAAAGATTCATATTCAACCGCACACAGATTAGATACAAATCGACTTAGAAATGTGAGCAAATTCTTTGCACATCTACTCTTCACTGATTCAATTAGCTGGGAAGTTATGGAATGTGTCAAACTGAATGAAGAAGATACAACAAGTTCGAGTAGAATCTATATAAAAATTTTATTTCAAGAGTTGGCTGAATACATGGGACTGAAAAAGCTGAATGATCGTTTGAAAGACCCGTAAGTTTTATGTAGTGTTGATTATATTTTAAGGATTTGACAAAATAAAAATAAATTTAAATGATCATTTCCAACATAAATAACCGGCAAACAAATGAGGAAAAAAAAGAAGTGGCTTGCAAAGCTTACAGCTGAACAAAAATATCTGGCAGCTGACTTTGGAATAAGAGTTTATTTTATATTTTATATTGTAATTCTTATTCAGAGCCTAAAAATGTTAAAATATCTTAAAATAAATTCTGTCACTTCTCTTTACTATTACAATTAAGATTTTTGAAACTATTTGTAGGACACTGCAAGGTGCATTTTCTGGCATTTTCCCACGCGACAACCCGAAAAATACAAGATTTTCCATCAATTTCTTCACTTCAATAGGCCTGGGCGGTCTAACAGATGAACTGCGAGAGCATCTTAAGCAAATGCCTAAGGTGAATATGTTTCATATTTACTTAATCTTAACTTCCACATTACAGATAACCCATTACACGAATTGTATATTACGCAGCTGCATTATTGCACCTCAATATATTAGTGATCTGGAACTAAAGAATGCCCTAATGCGTTCAGCATAATATAACATAACAGCATCTTATTTGGTGGTACTATTTACACACACACACACCAATAGATATGTTATAATTCAATGCAGGTTTTTGTTAACAACAGTGATAGCTGAGGATGAATAATATAAAAGTATATTCATGACTTTACATAGTGTAGAAAGAACACAATATTAATGGTATTTTAATCCATCTATATTTCAGAATATCCCAGCACCGGTAACAGATATCAATGTGGAGAGTGAATCAAGTTCAAGTTCCAGTAGTAGTTCAGAATCCTCGTCAGACTCCAGCTCGAGTGGTAAGTATGATAACGATATACTGAACGATCAGCAATAATAGCTGGAGGACACTCTCCCATGTTGTTTAGTAGTTTGGCTTTAAAATTGTAATACAGCATTACATTATTTAACCTTTAATTTAATGTTATACCCCTACACTGGAATTCCCTGTATTGTGGATGGCTTCGACAACACAAATGACATCACTAACCTCTGCTCTGTCTCGGAATCCAACTCACCACACTTACCACAAACCGTATGGGATTATTTAATGTCAGTTTCTACATATTTCATACATGTTGAATCAAATTAGTAGACTACATTTTTTGATAATAGGTAAACGGCGGTTACGGCTATTCATTATATTTATTTGTGAAGCTTAACTCTTAAGGTCGGTTACAACGTGGCGTAGCATTATAACGTGATTGCAAGTTTAATGGTCCAGCCCGAAAATTAAAGAAAATCACAGTATATTTATTTATCCAACAATTTTTAATTCACATATTCTAACAAAATTATTAAGCATCACTGGTTCCAGAAACGGTTAATTACGTAAGATACATTTTTAAACCAAACGGAACCGGTAACAGTGACTTGATGACAACAATAATGATGTTATTACTTTATTTATTTCAGATTCTGAAGACGAGAATGAAAAAGGGCAAAAGAAGAGTAAGAAATCCATAGAGAAAAGCAAATCAAAACAGAATAGTGAAGCTCAGCAAGCAGATGCAACAGATAAAGACAAAAATGATAAGGAAAAAAGATGGGGACACGACGGTTTCTATGAAACATACGGAGAGAATGCTCGAAGGCACGAAAATAGAGCAGAGAGAACCGAACAAAATAATTTCACTAGGCCTAGGGATCGTGAAAGGCATAAAGATGGTGAGCGCGACAACAGAACCGAACATAACAAACGTGACGCGAACGGAAGAAGAAACGATAACAGCACAAGAGATTCGGATGAACGTAGGGCGTATAACATGGACAGTGAAAATAAACGACAAGACAGAGAACGGACTTACGACAGAAGGAGAGAAAATACTGAAAATAATACAAATGAACGTAATAAAAAAGATAACAGCAGATATGAAAGATCCTTAAGAGATCGCAATGATAGAGAAGAGAAGAGAGGAGACAATGAATCTAGGAGAGACAATCGTGTAGATAATCGGAGGCAAGATAAAGTTCAACGACGTGACCGCGATCACAATTCTAATAGAGATGATAGTGAAAAAGATAAGAGAGGCAATGCTTGTGACAGAAATGATAGAGCAGAAGATAGAAATAACAAAGCACAGGAAGAAAGATACGATCGATATAGAGCTGATGATAGAAATCATGATCGAAATTCCATGAAAGAAAAAAGAGAAAGAGGTTCCGATAGAACTGAAAGAGTTCGGATGAATGACAAAAACAGAGATGATAGCACAGTAGAGAGGGAAAAGGGAAGTAAAAAACCAAGTGACAAAGTTGATTATGAAGATGTTAGTTCATTTGACAGGGAGAGAAAAGCTGAAGGTAAAAGATGCAATAACACGAACACCAAAGATATACATAGTGACGCCAAAAATAAAGAAAAATCGAAACGTCAACAAAAGGAAGGCAATAATAAAAGTAATAAGAAAGAAGACATTGAAAGTCGAACCCCAGAAACAAAAGAACGCCATCGAGGAGATAGGGAAAAACATAGCAACAAAATAAGTTCCACTGAAGATAAGAAAAACATAAAAAAGACAAGTAAGAAAAGTAAACTTGACGATAAACATAGGGATTCATCATCAAGTGATTCTTCTTCAAGTAGTTCATCGAGTGACTCTTCGTCTAGTGAATCGGAAGTTGAGAAGACTGGCGGTCGTTATTGGGACTCGTTTGATATTGAAAAACCAATAAACAGGGGTCAAGATGACTGTATTAAAACTCCCGAAATAAAGCAAAAACGGTATGACAAAAGAAGGGCAAGGTGATAATGTATCAGTGTTTACAGGATTATGTGTAAATATATTATTTTCAATTTGATCTATCTCATATAAGTAATTGAAAATTAAACAGTAGTGTTAAATAAAACTAAGCAATTTAATTTATTTTTCCATCAATTACATTAATGCTATGGGAATTCATGTACCTTAGTTATTCTACAATATTTCCCTTCTATTCGCGCTTTCATCCATTATATAGCTGGATTGGATCTATTCGCCTTAAATCCGGTTCACATTTACATAATTCAGTGATTACTAAAAACACTGGCACAAACAAAAGAGCTTTAGTTTTGATTTGTATTGAAAGCTAGAAATGACATCTAAAGTTGAAAGCTGTGATGGCTGTGATGTGATTAACACATTTGGTACAGTCAAACCGTAAAATTACAAAATGCAAACGGTATTGGGTTCAAAAAGTGGAATACGATCGTCAGACTCATCGGTTTCATCACAAGTTAAGGGGATTTCAGCATCGGCTCCTTTAGTGCCAATAAAGCATGAGGAAACTGCATTAAAAACTCAAATATCTGCTCCGTCGTACTTTTATTCGCTAAAGGAAAACGAGGCCCCGCCTTTCAAAAGGCCGGGACCGGAAGCAAGACCTTGCCTTTTGATCAACACAGTCTTTAGCGAAGACGATGTGGTAGAGATGATCGCTGCCTCTGATGCCGACCCTGAACTCGGATTGAGAAAATTTCTAGGTTAGTCTTTTTGTTAATCACATCTACATTACAAACTTTACATAGGTAGCTAGTGTCAAATCCTCAGACCAATAATAAAATTCATAAACAACTAGGAATCTGTTCTGAAAGTTAGGAAAGTAACGTGAAGACGGTTGGACCATGTGAAAACGGAACATTTTTAGTTTGCCGCGGGCGAGTGATGCCTAATTATTTGTGTCATTATGTTGCCCTGTGTCATAATTTGATAAACGGTTCCAATAACTATTCATATTAAAAAAAAAATAGGTTACGTTTATTTTTCACAGCCAAATAACCGATTTTTCGGTACGCACATTCTTGATGTCATGGTAACAATGTTGCAAGCTAAAGCGCCTTTTCCAGACCACAACTAACGTGTGAGAAGTTTTCCCGTTGAATAACACCCGTGAGATCGTAGATAAATATTGAATGTTTCGTTTTTGTAACACTCTTAAAAGTACTAGCTGACCCCAGCAAACGTTGTATTGCCATATAAATTATTATTTTATAACTATTTTGATAACCATAAAAATGGTTATAGTCGGTTATATTTAGGACTTTTAAAGGGGAACAATAATGTAATACATGATTTTGAGCAACTTTCACCGTTTACTTAGCGCACGCGAGGAAAGCTCTAAATTTTGCCGTGTTCGTAATATTTTTTTATTGCTGCTCCTCTCCTATTCATCTTAGCGTAAAGTTATATAGCCTTCCTCGATAAATGAACTACCTTACACTACCAGAATTTTTGAAATCTGTCCAGTAGTATGTATATATTATTAGTATAGATAATATAGTAAAAGTGGGACTTTAAGAAAATTAAGACTTTCGCGCTTTGCAAATGAGAGTAACCGGTGAAAGTTACGATACATTGTGTTATTAAATCACATAACTTATTTCATAGTTATGGCCGGTCTATCCTTCCTAGCCACTTAGGAGTAAGTCATAATTGTACATGGGCGTCCACTCGAGACCATTGCATGCTGTATTCCCAATAAAGCTACTATAGTAAAACCAATATAGAAAAATATTTAATTCAGAGACAATACAAAAATACACTTATACATACTAAATTCTTTAAAAATGGTTTTATCACATAACAACTGAACACTTTTGCTTAGCTAGTGTATGTAGAGCGACCTATGCGCTCCACGACGAAAATAGTAGGTAGTCACATATTTCGTCAAAACTGTTTACAAAGTTTCTGTAAATCTACTTTCTTATTAGTCTGAGGTCAAATCATTGCTTTTACTTTAAATTCGTTCTTGTATCTCAATTATCTCATAAATATAAATATGTATTTCAATTTAATTTAAGGACATTTCTTAGTGAAAATGAAGATCACTGAAAATTATAATCTCTCTGAAAAGTCTTTCCTTACAATTTTCTTATTAGAAACCATTGATTACGCTGCACAGAGAGACTTCAATGCGTTCAAGCTCGCTTGCCTCCTAACATTATACTTGAAGACACATTTGTACTTTAAGTGGTATTACTGGCTCCCTCCTATAGCGGTTTGGCAATACTTTAGGGAAATATTAATTCGTCATACTATTGAGGTAAGTTCTTAATTTTTGGTAGACAACAAAATTAATTATGTTGGTACTTACATGGTATACAACTCAAATATCTTTAAGATTAAATTGTCTGTAGTACAGAATAGCAATTTTTAACAACAAACATATGCCATAGCTTTTGTACACTTGCTAATTAGGTTTACTTGTGCTCTAAAGTGGATTGAGTGTTTTATATCCTCAATATAATTTGTTTGCCAAGATCATACTTTACTCAGGAGCAAAATAAAAAAGCTTGTAAAAATATTTTTTTCTATGACAATGTAAATTAAAAGTAACAATTTGTTTTGTAAATGCTTAGGATTCACCTGATGGCCAAGAAGTATTTGAACCAGAAGAGTGTTATGACATCCTTACACATTTCCACACCATGTATCTCAGCAACTTGCCTCTCATCCACATACTGACATTTGGGGCACATCGGCTGAAGTTCATGTGGCCTTTTAAACCAAAGTGATGATGATAGTTATTGTTGATGAAATATGTGTAATAAGAAAATAAATTGTGTATTTTAAAAGTTTGTTTTATTTCAGACCATTATACAATTTGTTAGTTTACATTTTTAACTTTTGACTTCCTTTTCTTCCTCACTCTGCCCTCCTTGACTCGCTGTAGTTGTTGCTTGCCCTGACCTCCAGGTTTCTTTTTCTTTTTCTTGCAAGACAATGGATTTGGATTATGTATCTTCTTCTTCTTGACTGCTACCTTTTTTTCTTCTTTTTTCTCTTCAATGCCAAATGCTTGTTTCATAGTTTTTAATGCTTCATTTTGAGTTTCTGTTATAAATATGTGGGAATCTGATTCCAAAACAGTATTAGCTTTATCATAACTAGCTTTTGAAGGTTTTTCTAACGTTGGAGATTTGTTGTGGAAGTAGAGAATGGGAACTCCAGGTTTAGATCGTAACTTCTCTTGTAATTCCCTGTCTTGTGTTGCTATAATATAGTGTTTATCATTTTTCTTCCCTATCATAGACAGGATGCAATTTGCTCCTGCAATGGGCTCCTTGTGGCCACACTCGTGTACACCATATTGCTTCAATATAGTTAGGGCACCATGAGTTTTCTTAGATATTTTTTCAGTTTCTATTATAATACACCTTGTAGTCAAAAGTTTTATTTGGCCATTCAAATATTTAGGTATTTGCTCTCTAATATTGATTTGCTCCTGAAAATAAAAGAAAATCATAAATATGTATTTAGGTATAGTGAAGAATCTTTGTGGTTATACTAATTATTGTAGATGGATATGTTATAAGAAAAACAATTGTCCAGAGCATCTGGCAAGTAGATTTTATATTTAAAACTACAAAATGCTACTAGTGCTGCCATTGACCCCTCTAATAATAAATGTAAACTAAACATGTTGTGGTTCTGTTTAAAAGTATAAAATAAAAAGGAAACAAAACAAGAGATACAGGTACCTAGTTTTGATTAATGACAGCTGGTTCAGGGAAGTTCTCTTGCCAGCGCATACTCTGTTCCTTGAGAGTGAGGTGCGAGTCGGCGCTGTCCGCCTCGGGGTCGGGCAGTTCCTCCAGTGGTACCTGAATGTCCTCGTGGGGCAACTGCTCGGCACGCCACTCCGCGTCTACAATATCTATCAACCTACCCACGCGTCTGTATTTGCTATCCATTACGCTTAGGTTTTTAGACGAACCGGCAGTCAAGCAGTAATCAAAACTAGGCACCTGAAAAAAAACTCACTTTGAACGCAGCGAAACAGAATGTGCCGTCAATGAGCACCTGGTAGGGCTGGTGGAAGCCGAAGTTGTTGTAATAGAATTTGAGATATTTTTGCACCTTCTTGTATCTTGTTATTTTCATTTTTACAAACCTCAATAAAAAACAATGTCACGAAAGAACAAAATATCAATATTTTCTGCTATTTCCGACTATTGACTGGTATTTCAATTTAAGCAAAACAGAACCATAATCCTTAACCAATAAAAATGTATGTTCACACGTCCACAGACTATATAAAGATACTGAATGTCGCTTTGACATTTGACATCTGACAGATTGACATTTCCAGATTATAGTGTACTATAAATAGGTTCGTGGTACAAAAAATACAAATATCTTTATTTATTTATTTATTTGCTCTAGCCTATAGATGACAATGCCAAGTGCCTGTCCAGCTGTGCAGTGTTCTGTTTTGTTTTTTGTTTCTAATTTTTTTGTTAGCTATAAAAAATTGACTAGAACCTATTGCTATTGTATGTAGTGTTGTATTCATTACTGTATTGACTCCTGTTGTAATATTTTTATGTATGGCCTATGCATCAAGTAGCTGCAATCAGCAACTGTCGGCTGACCCAGTCAGGCATTAAATACATAGATACTATCGTAAATGCTACGTGTGTGTGTGTGTGTAGGTCAGAGCTGTGATTAACTCGTGCGTAAGTTACCTTAAGTGAGACAAGAGCCTTGAATTGAATTTACTCAAGGTCAACAAGAAATAGAGCTTTGAGGTTTTCAAAATAATACCCTAATCCTTATTATTATAAATGTTAATGTAAGTATGTTTGTTACGCTTTCACGCCAAAACTACTCAACCGATACTATGCATCTCTGCTTCCTATCAGGCAGGAAAGTAGTCAAGTATTAACTTATATAAAATAAAAAATATTACAAAGGACATAGGATACTTATTATTAAAATATATAATTAAAAAATAATTATGATGATAATAATAATAATCATTGATATTTATTTAGAGGCATCAACACGAGCGAAGCCGTGGGGAAAAGCTAGTAATGCTAGTATATTATAAATTTATATTTCGGTATTCTGTGGTTGATTCTATATTTCTCTTTGCTCAAGCAAGACTCAATCATAGACAAAGGAAGTAGGTACCACTTATCATTCATAGACAATTAAACATGAAATGAAAAATTGAAAATTGTCTCGCTCGCTCTCTCGCTTCCATGTTTGTTCGTGGTCATTTCGCATTTCTGTGCTAGATTTTCCAGTTTAGCATTTCAAATTAATGATTATATTCGTTTTAAGTGTGTAATTAATGATATTTTCGGAATCACGGCGACCTCGCGAGGATCTGTCGCCCAACAATAAGTGCATAACGGCGTTATAATAACAGGGAGGGTACGTCTTTCATGTCCTTATATTCTAGTAAATGCGTCATTTTATCGAATAATGGAGAGAAGGGCCTCGCTACTGCAGGATTACGTATAGTGTTCCTGATGGAGTTAGTTCAATGAGGCGAGTTACTAATGGAGGGGTGGGCCACAGTGATTTTTATGAGGTCCAGCTGATTGGGTAGAGGGCGAATCCGTGTAGTGCGACAGCAGAGGAAATGAATTGATACGGGCAGGCACGGTTAGTCATCACAGAGCAGACGTATTTTCGACAGCGACCGATAAACGGATGGAAAATCTGTGATTGCTGTCGGGGAAGTGCGCAAAGTGTTGGACGATAAGTGTCATTGTTCGCAGTTTCTTTGTGACTACGCGACGCGCGACGATCCGTCCAAACAGATAACGCTCTTGTTTACGGTTCTTGCGTTTTTCTTTATTGCACTTGTTGTCCCGAGGTCTGAGATCGTTTTACAGGCAGTAAATGTTTTTTATGATACGAATTAACTGCTCAGCAGTGACAAGTTTTTGGATTGGTGATCGCATGTAAATGGTGTCGAATTGTGTTTTCGTGTCGCTGCTCAGTGGTGAGTTATTGTTTTATAACGTGTGTATCACTACAATTTAACAAAAAAACCTACCAAGGTTTCCATAAATTAATTATGTGCCCTCAGATATGAATACTTGTTCAATAACTATATTGAGTCTTCATGCATTTAGTTAACATAAAAAATGTCTATAAGGTTTTTATAAAGAAACCAAAATTGATTTTAAACAATTTCATTCTAGCTATGTTATTGATATTAATGAATATTAATGATTGAAACATTATAATTTCATGAATTCATTGTAATATTTTAACCCATATTGATTCACCTTATTTTATCAATTATGTGACTGATAAGTTCTATCTATAAATAATTTATCACCTTTTAATGGAGGTTACAAACAGATTTTGAAGTTGGCTATTGTGTATCCAAATGGAGATGAAAAATATATTCTTGTCTATATTACATAAAATTTTCTTATTCATAATCTTGTTTCTAATGCTTTATTGAACTATTTGCATGGTATTTTACACACATTGAATATTCAATATTTGTTTTTTATTTATTGAATTAAATCAATCTGAAGTAATTGAAATACTTTTATGAATTATTGTACAATATACATATTTCCTTGAATGTAACTTTGTCTTGGAATTCATTATTTATTATCTTCACTCTGTATGAGTCAGCATCACTGGTAATCATTAAGAGCAATTATTGATTTTTAGTAATTCTGCTCGAGTTGGGTGAAGAAAACCGTCATATTTATCTTGTTATCAAATTTAAATGAAGATGGCAGGTAATGTGTTTTTAATGAAATCTCCATTTACTAGTTGACTTCTTCAGTTTCAATTAGGAAATCAAGTTTACCTCACATGTTTTTTGGAAATTAAATTAACAAATAATTTAATGGTGAAAGCAATTTCACAACACATATGTTAATTAATTTACATAGAACTGGAAGTGGCACAGTTATTTACAAGTGTCCTGGTTTTTATATTATACCTTTAGAATGATGGACATCTGAGAATCAAGTTTTTAAAACATTGAATGAAGGTTAATGTTTGTAAATTGTGCAAAAAATAGGGATTATTAAATTAAACAATCAATTGACTGAAAATTTATATTACTTTATTTTAATATCATAATCACCATTATCAGGGTCATTGTCCGTTGTTCTGCAGCATTAGAAATAGGTTGGCCAATGCACAAGGATGATTGGAGCCCCTGGCATCCTAAGCAAATATATGAACAATGTTGTGTTTAAAATGAATTACTTCTGAGTCTCTAAAGTTGAACATTTTCTTATTGACAGTATGTAAAGTGTAAGATCACATTTACATCAATTTTTTTGCTCTGTTATCAATATCTCAGTTAAATTGATGATGCATCACTGAACTGTCTTTTCTTTGTGATTTTATTTTGCCATCTCTACTACAGTTGTTACTTTCTTAATGAATTCAGGCTTTGTCTTTGCTTTAATTGATGTGTGAAAAGAGGCTATCTTAAAAATATCCTTTATTCAAATCTGTCAGACCAGTATTTATGGACAAGACATTTTGTAAGTATATATTTAAACCCATATCTAATTGTTTTTTTTTATAATTGACATTCCATTGTGCATTAGTTTATATATTGCCAGAATCTGAAACATTTATTCCTAGCCTGAGGTGGTTATATTGTTCATTTCGAACAATTTTTAAGTAGGTTATTACTGTAATAGATTTGTGTCGATCATGTTTACAACCTTGGCCTACAATTTTCAAGTGCACCAGCTAGCGGCAAGTGCCGACAAAGACACACTAATCTGTTGCAAATTACCCTATTAAGGCGACACACTGACCTCTGTCATGTGATATTTTGTTTTGACTATTTTGAAGCCCATTTAACAGTGGAATCTGCCAAACAAAGAATTTGGGTGATTTATAACAATATGGGCACGCATCTTATAGCATGGGTATTTTATGCAAGAATTTTACTGGCGTAGAAGAGTGAGATGATTTTATTACTTTATTTAGGCGATTTAATTCATACATATCAGAGTAAAATTACCTGGAGTGCCAGTTCTATTATTACCCCTCTTCCCCTTCCATAGCCGGCAACGCGTTGGTGATAACCCTGGTGTTGCTAATGTCCATGTGCGACGGTGATTACTTACCATCAGGTGACCCGTCAGCTCGTTTGCCGGCTTGCGACATAAAAAAATTATTATAAATACTGTTTTATTTATGTTCAGGCGATGTCGACAAACAGAAGCGGAGCGGCACAGCGGCCGAACGGCGCGCCGCAGACGAAAGTGTGTCAGTTCAAACTGGTGCTGTTGGGGGAGTCGGCCGTGGGCAAGTCCTCGCTGGTGCTGCGCTTCGTCAAGGGGCAGTTCCACGAGTACCAGGAGAGCACCATCGGTGCCGCCTTCCTCACACAGACTCTGTGCCTCGATGACACGACCGTCAAGTTCGAGATATGGGACACAGCAGGGCAGGAGAGGTGACTATGAACAGATTAATGCTAAGAACTTGAAGCCACATAAGTATTAATATCGCTTTGTGAGTAAAACTGTGGATAAGTTAATTCAACGACGTTATTTTTATGACTTAATTTTTTGTATTTATGGCTCTTTATTTTACCACTGAAAGTATCTCAAGGCCTAAATAAGACTTGATTTATGGCATTATAATTACACTAAGTAAGCGTTTGTTGAGTAGTCTCCATTATCAATATGTTCTAAACATTATCAGTCTCATGAGTAAACGCAGAATATGCAATGAATAGTTTGTTATAGGTACACATGTGAAACTGCTGTTATGGTATTCAGAGGGTTTTGCATCGATCAGAGTGATAATGGTTCACCTCTGTCTAGCCGAACGTCTACCCCAATTCGTCCTTCAGTTCCATTTTTCACAGTTAGCTGACTCTTCCACATTGACTCCCTTCTCTTTCATATCTCTCACACAGTCTATCCATTTTTCTTTGGTCGTCCACATTCAATTTATCACTTTTCTTGACATGTGTTTTCTCTCACTTAATCACGTATTCATTCGGTTGGTTCGCTTTAGATTTTACTTTTATTTGTGCAACTTATAGACTTTCTTTAATAAACTCATTTATCACTTTATCCATTCTCATCACTCCACATATTCACCTCAACATTCTAATCTCTGCTGCATGCAAACGACTTTCATATATTTTCTTTGGAGCCTAGCATTCTGATCGATACAAACGTACAGGTCTTATAAAGAATTTTAAATTTTTACCCTTTATTTTCGTGGCCAGTCTACAAGTTTTAAAATCTTTAAAATCTATTGAATGGAATATTAAGTCATTTTATATGAGTCAACCATTCATCTGAAATCATATGTTTGGGTATTAAGTACTACAAGTATACGCGTCATTTTCAGCTTGTAATGATGTTTCATACTTTGTTAAGCTACTTGATAATGTAAGCAAAAGTATACTAAATGGTTTTCCAGCCATTGAAGATCGTGTTCAAGTTGCTTCTTAGTGTACTCATGATTGACTTCTTTCTTGAAGTTGTACTTCATGTTAAAACTCAACGCAACTATGTATGAAATGAGATTCATGGCACGAAATTCCTATGGATATTATAAAATCATATCACGTATGTCATGTTGAGTGTCCAATACATAATTTTCAAGGTAAAGGTCGATTAATCTTCACCGAAAAGAAGTTGCGAGTACGTATTTGGACAGCTTCCAATTGATGCAGGCGATCTAGTGAGGTTGTTGTCGACAGGAATTACTTGTTGTGACTATTTTCAACCTAAGCTCGTTATGAAGTAGTTGATCAATAAATTAAGTACATAAAACCTGCACGGCTTCATTGCAGATATAAATTACACACCTTCATGCTAACATGTTGGTAAATATTATTATCCAAAATAATAAAATTGTTTATACTCTTCATTTACTTGTATCAACTGCTGATCGTGTGTAGCGTTTACAAAATGAAATGGATCTCACTCTTGGGTTTTATGTTATAACTTACTAGCTGACCCCAGCAAACGTTTTGTCTAAAAGTATTTTGATAACCATAAAAATGGTTATAGTGGGTTAACCTTAAAAGATAGAAATATGCTGCCGCGGACTTTTATATAGAACTTTTACAGGGGAATAATATTGTAATACATGATTTGAGTAATTTGCACAAAAAAGCTCAAAATTTTGCGGATTTCGCAATATTCTTTATTGCTGTTCCTCTCCTATCCCTCTTAGCGTGATGTTATATAGCCTATACCCTTCCTCCATAAATGAACTATCTTACACTGAAAAAAAATTTCAAATCGGTCCAGTAGTTCCTGAGATTAGCCCGTTCGAACAATCAAACAAACTCTTCAGCTTTATATATTAGTATATAGATAACCTTCCTATTGTACACCATGTCAAAATAAAAAGTATAATACGTTGGTTGTAAGATATGTCGAGAGACGAGCTAATATGATGAAAATGTGATGTTGCACACCAACTGAAAAACAAATAAATATTGGAACATGTTTCCTTGCATACATGTGTTAATTGACGCGATTAGCGTTGAACGAGATAAATTGCCACACAGGTGACGTTCGCTCAACATCGTAATTCGATACTTTCTGTTGGGGTTTCAGTTGAGATAAAAGTAGTTTAATATTATGTTTGTAAGCATAACAAATCCCAAAAAATTATTAATTAGGATTGTACAATGCTTGCGACTGTTACGTACAATGTTTTTACATCCTTGTAGTTTATGTCCTGTACGTTTTTTTGATGCAGTAATTCAAATTCGACGGTAATTTACCGATGAGAGTCGAACGAGCTCTTGTCTTTCATACAATTGTATGTCTAGTTTCATGGAAATACTTCCTGTGACATTTTAATTTATACGCAAAAGGGGTTCAAAACTTGTCTTCTATGTTTTAAATCTTAAGCTGAATTTGTTTTTAATTCATGGTGTAAATGTTCTAAAGTTATTGGTGTGACAATTTAGTATTTGTGTACTTTTCTGCTATGATCTCCTAAAGCAGTCAGTTTTTTAAGGCAGCCTAGCTGACCGTAGATAGCAATGACTAACTTTAAATATATTAAAATTCTATAGAGCAGATTTAAGCATCTGGGAACAATGAAAAGGCTTTTACTGTTACATTCTGCATTTATAGTCTTTCCGAAGTATGCCATGTGAAGTAGGAATTATTGTTCGGAATGAGTGACGCTCGCGTCCGCTGCGATCGGCCGTGAAAGCGCAATGTTGGTTGTCCGCGTGACCGGCGCGGCACGCGTGGACGCTAAGCCTTACGCCGGCTACTTACACTGTCTGACACGTTTATAGTGCCTTATTGGTACACATGGATGTATCTAGGTTTAGTTTTGTTTATGAAAGTAAATAATCTGTACATTGTCGGCATTTTGTTACGAGATGTGCCAGCTTTGGTTTTTGGAATGTACCAATATGTATTTGAGACGAATTTTGTGTTTAGGTATTTGATCGGGTATTAGTATTTTTTTGGTATTTAACTCCTTAGTTAATTTGAGAGACAATCTAGTCCACATATTGTGAATGTCACCGCTTTCGTAAACTAAGTTAGATTAACTTTACTAAGTTTAATTAAATGTATCGTATTTCACTTTCATTTTTTAGACTATTCTCAGTGCATCAGAATTCCAACTCTACATCAAGTCTGTCCTAATACAAATTGTATAATTTTTCTGGAAGGAGGTTCTCGGTATGTTTCGACTTCGATATAAGTCACGCGTAATTATTATAATTGTCGTTTGATAGTTATTAAATATGATGTAGTTTGTTGGTACTGGGTTCATTTACCCCGGGACCCGGTCGCCTCATGGCGAGGGGCGTGTCGCGTAGGTACCGACCACGATACATCCACCATATTTTAACGCGGACTTCAATTCAATAATGTATATTTCAATGTTCTATTTATGGGTGGATAATAGGTAGAAAAAAATTGTCTTAGTCGTGCTTCACGTAGTGACATTAGGTCGATGTACCGATATCAAAATAGAAAGGTAAGGTAAACGGGCCATCGTAGAATACATACTCATGAATGGACTGCATATTGCACTGCAATTATCTTCTAATAAATACACAGTAAAATGCGCATTTACGAGCCATATTTGAATTTGAAAAAGCGAATTATTTTGTGCATTCAATATAAAAAAAATGGATGCATCAAGTGTGGAGTGAATCATACACATAGGTATGTTATTTGTGTTATCATCAGCATTGGGATTCCAGTGTGATCACAGCGAAGAAACCATAGATAGTTATTTGTTAATTTTTATTTCCAGGTATCACAGTTTGGCGCCCATGTACTACCGGGGCGCGCAAGCAGCTATCGTAGTCTATGATATTACTAATCAGGTATGGCCTATTCCAAATACAAGTAGTTGTTATTGCTTTTTACTTTTTATAAGTTACTATTCGATTGCACTTTTACATAATGATAAGTGAGAGATAAGGGGACGCTTACTTTGCATGTTAAAAGTTTTTAATGTAAAATATTGTTTATAAAAAAACATTAAAAGCTCTCTATTTACAGATATAAAATAGTATAAAAGTGTTGTTTACTTAAAGGTTCGTGATGAACGATGAGAATGACTCATTTACTTTGCATATTGATAATAACAAAGTCTAATCGTATGTTTTTGACATTGAACTGAGTTAGTGTTGGGAGGCACCGAAACGTTACGAAAGTTTTTAATTGTGCTTATACAATTTATTCTCCTTCGCACTAAATAAATCCTCTGCGATTAAATAAGTACGATATATTTATACTCAGATAGTATTCCCATGTAGTACCCCCATACTCAGGTAGTCCTTGCAACATTTTTTTTTAATTAGAGTAAGTGCGCCAATTATGGACCACCAAAAGGATTTTGTGTAATAAAACTCAGAATTATAAAGATTTAATCAGCCTTATACATATATTTTGAACGGTTCGTTAATTATTTGAAATCAAAAAAAAAAGTTAGAATTCTTAAGGAACATGAACATCTTAGAAATAACCAACATTTTCTAAAATATGTCATTATTGTGCATAAGCAAAAAGTGTACCAAATATGGACCATAGTCAATTTGGTTCA
>DWJN01000916.1:0-20348 GCA_018248895.1 Carystus phorcus
GTTTACTCAGCGCACGCAACAAAAGCTTAAAATTTTGCCGATTTCGCAATATTCTTTATTGCTGCTCCTCTCCTATTTCTCTTAGCGTGATGTTATATAGCCTATAGCCTTCCCCCATAAATTAACTATCTAACGCTAAAAGAATTTTTCAAATCGGTCCAGAAGTTCCTGAGATTAGCCAGTTCAAACAAACAAACAAACTAACTAACTCTTAAGCTTTATATATTAGTATAGATTGTAGAAAACTTCGAAAATACTATGACTACGCTCTTGGAAGTCCAATAATACCACAGAATGTCGCGGGCACCATCTATATTAAATTTTCACATCAGTAATGTAATGGCAAAATGTAGATGGGTATATTAGCGTCAAGTAATCGAAATAATGCATTAAACAAATTCAAATTGCTTTACCTACGATAATTAAGTTGTAAAGATGATTGGATTTGCAATATTAGGTATATTTACTGCGTGAGTAAGTTAAGTATTATCATAAAAAGTACGTCATATACATTAATGGTACCATCACGCAATCACATTATAAAATGGTTTAGTAAGATTTGTACAAGTACATTTTAACACGTAGGTAGCGACTTCGACTCGCGGTGCTAAGTGATCGACCGAGTTAAGCAACTACGGGCGCAGTCGGTAGCTAGTGTCCGCTAGTGGTAAAAATTTCTTGCGCGCTTCCGTGCTTCAGAGGGCACATTAAGTCGACGTTCCCGATTGTTATTGTCAATAGCCGCTAAGCCATGCCGGAGACCTTCGGGCGGCATGAAAACTTCCAACACTTGGGTTGGCCACCCCTTAATCAATCCGCTTTGGAGCAGTGTGGAGTATGCTCTAGGCCTCCTTAAATAATGAAGAAAGACCCGAGCTCTGTAGTGAGACGTTACTGAGTTGTTATTGCTAATTACTAATCGTTTAATAGTACCAATACCATACTAAATTAGAAGATCTCACGAGAATAAATCCATTTTCTGAGATGAAAAATAGAACCTACTAGATAATCTAGGTTGTAAACTACCTGTGTATAATTTAACATTAAGTTCATTTTCGTTTTGTTTTATATCTCTGTTGGAAGTAATCTTTGGCAGTACATCAATGACTTTAAAGATGACAGATAGATGTTACATACAATTATGTTCAACTTATGTGCATTTTAAGGTACGAAGTAAGATAAGGTAATAACACATTCCTATGAAATTTATGTGACCGTGACAGACTTTCCGATTTTTCTTGTTTTCAAACATCAATATCTAGAGATATTTAAGTCCATCTATTTACATACAGATAAAAACGGTTCTTATCTGACTGTAACCACACACATCACGTGTAATGATGAGGCAAAGACCTCAGAGAGCTGGGCAGGTGCTTACCACGGTACACTTCCTGTTCCAAGGCGTTCCTTTCGAGGAATCGTACACGATAATAGTTATAGTAAAGGCGAGACTTCAGTATTCATCCATCTAATGATTGTACTATGAACAATCTTTAAGGCTTAGACTATGCTTTCTCTATCACGGCATAAGTCCTTAAAAGCTGATGAATTGGTCCGAATTTACGATCGATAACCTATCAAGTCAATGAATATTGGCATAATGTACTAGGATGTGTTTAACGAGTGCGGTTAATTAATAAACATTTATACCATTAAGTCATAAATTAACACATTTAAAAAGGTAGTTGAATTGACATTTAAGAAACTCTCGATAACTTTCGACATATAATATCTTACCAGAAACGGACATATCAGTTGCTCGATCCGGATCGATCAATCGGGTTTAATGATAAGAAAGTACATTACACATATTAAATTTCACATTGGAGAATTCACTGGTACATACATATGTTACTTCGTAAATGAAATCGTAACATATCCACGTAAGTATATTAGCCTGAAAAAAAGTATAAAAATTGGAGTTACAGTAAGAGAATTCCTAAAACTGCGTCAACGTGGAATTGACTTTAAGTTGAAACTTTATATTGACATACTCGTAATTCAGCGAATGGCCTTCGAGTAACTAGCCAGGCAGTAAAAAATAATTTGAATGGATGTCCTACGTATCATTAGCCCGCTACAACCCAAAGAATTAGATCCAATACTTTATTTACAATGGCCCAAATAAAAGTTTTAGAAATCAAGAAACTGCTTCTCTAACTTCTCGAAGAAAACAGGAAAGCTTAAGCATTAATAATTAAACAAGATAAATCAATATGTCGAAAACCAATTACGCTACGTCTGGATATTACCGATACCTTCAACCAAGCAAAGGAAGTGAAGCGATCGGTAAAGCAATATTATTCCATCACTTTCCCTGTCATTAATTAAGATTCAATGTAAACGAATACAGAATTCTAATTGGTCCGCTGGAGCTCCGACTGAATAGGCTAAAGTACTTAATATGATAGAGGAACGTTCAAATTACTTGTGTTCGTCCATTTCCTAGTTTCTATTCTTCATACAATATTTCTTGACAGAACCTATGGACGTTTAATTTATAAAGTAACGTAGTCACACTGATTTCTGTATTTTGTACGATTCTTGAGATATGCGGTATCCATTGATTCTGTTTGTTACACAACTGCTAGTAAGTATTTCTTCAGAAAATACACACACGATTCCTACAGTTATGTACAAACAAAAATAATTTATTAATACTCTATTTAATATAAAAATTATGTTAAATATTCATTTATGGACAACACATAATTTAAGTACAAAGACTGCCTTATCGTTACAATGCATTTCCAAATAAGCTTAGCGAAGACATAGTTATAGAAAACCAGAGTATCTCTAATACGACTTGTCCAATTAGATTATGAAACTATTATGATCTCGTCATGTCCGATGTATCGATATAAAATGATCGTATCATTTAGAGAGTGGCTATTCATTAAATTCCCGGTAAATGCCCTTAGCGCGTGACCATGAGTTCAATGAAGCGTTAAAACATTCATAATGATTGCTCACAATGAACACGATTAGAGGGGCGTGGTATGTTGACTACTTAACTTGTTTACTACATTGAAAAGTATATGTAAAACATTGTTAAACCGATAGAAGATTAGATAAATTAAAAGTCAATGAGAAAAGATTAATTATAACTAATTTAAATTACCGTCTTATACCTGTCTATTACAACAAACACAATTAACAAAATATCTGTAGGTATAACAATAAGACGAACGCATGAAATCCAAAAATATCTTTGAAGATAATAAAATATAACAAATACCTGACCTTTACGGTATACCTACACAAATATAACAGACCTTTAAGAGCATAATGCGTACCAAACAACACATTTATTTATTTTTTATACCATTTTTTGCAACCCATGTTGAAGTTACTTGAATCGCAAACAATACTCATAAGTGCTTATGCCATTTAAGCATTTACAATTTTAGTACCTTCATTCGAAATTTAAGGCTCACGCGGAATGCTCAATAGATTTATGATGATTGAACATTTGAAGAGTCTTTACCATGCCAAGTATTACGAGCTATTCGCTACCACAATTCAACATCAAAGCTGTGTCGTTAACGCGAAATAGCCTCTAATATGCGATATCACGTACCTTACAGATTACTCTCCGGAGAAAACTTAGGAAAGGTGTCTAGAACAAATAGGGACCAGAGAAAACGTCATTCATAATAGCAACATGTTTTGTCGTTATCGTTAACTTTGTGTTGGTATATCTGAGTTGAAGTTTAAACGCTACAAAGACTGACAGCTTGTGTAGATTTGATCTGATCTGAACTGATCGATAGTTAGGCAACTTCCGGGACATTCCATTTTTGAACGCATCACCGTGATCGGCAACATTTCTTAGACACTGCTTTAGAGGCGACACTAAGCCGTCATTTCCGTTTGTTGACCGCAGGCTCTAACCATTTTAGAAGCACTTAAGTTGACTACTAACCTCCAACAATCCACATGGAAGAATCGCCTGTATCAGAACTCAATATATTTTTATTACGTATCGATATCTATCTGTAGCATGAGTTTCAGGTTAATCTATATTTTGTTTATGAAAATGACTTCAAATTACGATCGTGGATACTTAATTTATAGTTAATCTCGATTATTTCAATTTCTAGTTGTATACATAAAAATTTGTTATTTTTCTATGTCTCTCAGATAATAATTTACCAAGACGCCAACGATACTCAATCAGTATACAGACATACATCGTTAATGACAAGTAAATGAATGATATACGTAGAAGCTTTTACTACGTTCACATACTCCCTTCTTCGCACCTTTCTTTCAATCTACTAAGATACTTTTACCATAAGAGCTTCAAACTTTTAATACCGACCCATCCTCATAAATCGTAGAGCCATTACCATAAAAGTGATGGAAAGTAATAAAAATTTATGCGTTCATAGTGAACACAAACATCACAAGTTGCGGCCTAAAACCAATACACGTTAAGTATAGAAAACACACTTTCGTTGCAGTGAGCGTGATAAACGTATTAGTGATACGAGATCGTATTATCGATATGTACGCCAGGGCTGTGTACACAGTACAATAAAATAACATAAACGTATTTGTTTGCTTTTAAATTAATTGCAACATATTCAAATTCCGTTTAAATTCCAAGATCCAGCTATGAGTAAAACAGGACAGGAAAGAGAATTCTTTATCTCTTTATATTATCGTAAAGCATCGTCTTTACGTTGAATATAATATGATATACTACGCTAATTTGTTACACACTCATAGCCCATACTAGAATTCCTTCCATCTTGAGTGCTATGACCAATACACACTAAGACATGGGTACACCAGACCGTAGTCATCATTCTAATTTCTGTCTAGCTGGGATTCGAGCCCAAGACCCTTCGAACGGACGATGACCATTTCGCCACCCGGGTCGTTGTTGTCATCATAATTGTAGGCATCAAAATAACTTAATGCATACATAGCGATGGTTCACCACACTAGTGCGAATTAGCACATTACATATACCTTTTAAAATTGAGACTTTAAAACCACTCAAATACCTATAGATAATTCTATAGGACTTCTTCAATAAAGCACCTAATGACTTCCAATACGCCTTGTACGATTTTACCTTTTCACGATTTATCAAGCCTGTCTAGTTCAAGTCAAAAGAAAAGTGATAAAGGTACCTTATGTCTATGAAAAGTGAAAGTAGATAAAAACATGTCACTGGTAATGTCGCTCCCTTGCACTTACTACAGTTAGGGCTAGTTCCCACATGAATAAGCTGTTATTTTTTCCGAAATCGTGATTTATAGCAATTTGTTTAAGGTAAGAATGTCTCAAACACTTATATTAAAGTTCCACCAGAGTTAGCGATGAAGCAATATTGGTCTCGTCAATTTACTTTTCAATTGATTTCAACATCACCAAATGTTGTATATTATATTCTTAAAATTGACAGTGTGACTTGCCTTTTTGCCTGTCGGGCAGAAATAGAATCTCGATCTCGTAAGATCAACAGTAACATTAAAATTTACTTAGGATAAACAAAACTCGACTTATGTTTTTAATTTATTTCCTCTAAATTATACCCAAAGGTCCCATAAACGTTTTCACACAAATAAATACCAGTAGTGTCGCGGTACCAATCCCATCGCATTTTTTATATTTCACTGGCGCATAAATTCTTATGACTATGTTCACACGTTCACGAGTCGTTAAAAATGAAGATTATTTGCCGAAAAATAAAAAACCGTAATGATGAATCCTCACGCCGTTTAAATGACCATTGAATTATTCTATTCGTCTCAAACCAAAAGTGTAATGACAGACGTATGTGTAAACAATGTTCGCTTTTTTAAAACAAAATTTGCCAGTGCCAGTTTATATTTAAAATATTAAGATATTCACTTTATTATTGACGATGTATTGATGTCAGCTATGACAATAAGTTCTTACATAGATATATAATATATGTATATATGAAAGTCCGTATATAAATACGAAAGCTTTTTAAATATAAAATAGATATTAATTATATTAATACAAGTTACTATAATGTTAAGATCCTTTATGAACCTTATGTGATTAATAAGTAAAATAAAATAAGTTTAAGCATGGTTAAAATTAGATGTAACATTTTTAGTTAGAAACATCATTCCATTTGCTTCTATAACACAAATGCTAAATAGATGCACATTGGATATTTTTGTTCACACATACCAATGAACGCTGACTACCTGCTAACAGTAAAAAGCTATAAAAACTACTATCAATCTATTTTATTACGCAAGCCATACGCCATAAAACGATTATTTCCCGTATTACTACCTACACGGTAGGAATAAAGTATTATTTATTTATTACCAAACTTCGTTAAACACCTTAGAATAGACAAAATTCGAACATTATAAAATATATATCGGGCTAAAACAGAGACCGTAGTAGGATTCATTAACTCAAGAAAAATACATATATATATATATTACAGAATTTTTGGAAAGTAAAGAGGAACATCCACCCTTGACTGCAAACCAATCTCTTAGCTCAAGCTCCTGTTACGACTTATTGAAAAACAGTCGAAGCTATGGCATCCAACCTTCCTCAGTTTATTGAGAACAATACATAGGCAAGTTCTTTAAATGAGAGACCATTATCAAAACGACTCTCAACAATAAAGAATCTCCTATCACATGAAAAGTATGCATCAGCTCAACTCCCGACTCAAAACTCTAACCCTAGATCAATTGACTCCGTATAACAGTTTCACTGTCTATTTAATTTAACCAGTTTCGTAAACGTCTAAAATTTAATATGTATTCTTTCGAAGATCTTAATTAAGGTACATGAATATAAAAACGAATCATGTTTTCATAATGCTTTCACAATATCCTTCCTGTATCCTATAATAATATCTATTAATAAACTTTGCTCTCCAAGTAACACACTAGAGCGGTAGATAAACTAAAATGAATATAGGATTATTCTCATGAGTGCAGTGAATGTGGTCGGAGCTCGCCATAAATTACGTTTATTCAGTGCGCGGATTAGTTGGTAATGATTTATTTGTGAACGGCCACAGGGTACCGGCTAAGAACGGAATGAACGGATATATTCAAAGTGAGAGTACCTTTACGAGTGCGCACTTACTGAATGAATCCTGGGTGGTCTAATAAAAGTATTTCCTAGTTTTATGTAAGCGTTCGTAGAAACATTAAAACTTGCTTACAAACAAATAAAACAAATGGTCTTTCTCTTTACAGATACCACGAACATTCACTTCATCGCGGATGGTATGGGTACATTCAGATGAGACACCCAAGCATCCACCTCCCATTACAAAAATTTGTGCCAAAAAAATTTTTGACACATCTAGAAATTGAACAGGGAACTCCTGGTATTGCATTGTGACACTGTCAACTCGAGTACAGAATCGTAATGATATAGTAATATCTTTATATACAGCTACCTTTTACGTACTCTAAAACTGCTTTAAAGCACATAACAAAAAAACTGTGAATATAAATTCCATCGGTTAAGACATTTTAAGATAGATTCGATGAACGGAAACGCCAAATATCAGAATAGCTAACCCTCGAATAATTAACAAATGAACGATTTAGGCCGTGTAAAAATTTAATATGAATATAGCCCAACAATATTTTATGTAGGTACAATTTTGTCATATTATAAAGACATTCAAATATTGGACTTATTCAGAGGACAACACACGATCGACTTCGCAATCAGTATTATAATGTAGGTTAACCGCTTTAATCAGCTGCTACCGAAAGGATGTAGGATTTGAGTCATAATAAAAGCAGGTAGGTCACATGCATCCGTGAGTATATTGATGGGCTTATTATATACACCAAATATCTCGATTAGAATTTGATTTGTACGAACGAAATATCTAGTTTCCGTTTCCTCTTCTCACGATTAAAATATACATATCTCGTGCACTTCACTATATTGCCATCCTTCCCAAACTAATTGACTGAGCCATTTAAAACCTTAAATCTTTAATATTACGGTTATTTCTTACTGCAAATGGTGTGTTAAGCACTCCAATTTACTATCATTAAGCTCAGACCAAATTTTATAACACTTGCCCGTTACTAAACGTACAACGGCGTCAAGTATCTTATCGTGTCACGATTCCATCACCATTTTTTTACCTCACTCAATCGGCTAGTCTTTCGTATAATTTACATTACATGAATAATTACAGTATCCTGCCCTTTTTAACTAGGAAGATTTGGTTCGAAACCTAACCATATTAATTATGTACGTATATGTTATAGGTACGTATTAAAATATTACTAAAGCAACGAAACTTTGTAACTTGAAATTTTGAAATTATGGAAAATTTCAAAATAAAAATACAACATACAATCTTTTATAAGAAATACTATATAGAATCAAAATTTTAGGTTAATAAATCAACCACAGTTTCGAGTTGTGCGGTCAGAAACAAACGAAGCATGAATTTCTATTTAAATAGGTATGTATATGCCAGCTCAACCTGTGTTGCATCACATGCCGATAACCAATATGTAACTGTAGATTTCCACCTACTCCGTATATTCCCTATTGAAGCGCCTTCCGGCATGTGGGTATCGCCCACCTGTGGTCAGTCTACGTTACAACACAAACTACAAGTCTCTAAGTAAGTTAAAGGTGAGAATCTGGACACATAAGTTATGTTTTATATATTCAATACAATGAGTAGTTGGTAAATACAAGATTTTGCCTTACTGTTGCTGCATTTTTCAAATATCTTGTTAAACTTACGGACAATTAATTGGAAGTCTAATAGGCAGTTACTAATAAACATTTAAATAATATATATCTACACATGTAAATGATATAATTTACACAAATAATTAAGACACTTAGCAATAACTTACCAATTAACCAATTACCACTATTTATGTTTACATTCACACTAAGCAGATAATTTTATGGCTTTCACATAGTAACAAATGCGAATTATTCAATGAAGTGGAAACACGACAAAAAAAGTAACCAACGAAAAATCTCGCCTCAAACAGCTGTCTAAATCTAAACCAGGGCGTAGAAATAAAGAGCACTTAAAAAACTCTTACCATAACGTCAATATCCAAACCGTATTGTTGTACGAACGAAACAAGAATTACCTATCGTAAAAACATATAAACAAACCGTGTCCAATTGCATTCACGTCGGGTTTGTGGTTGAGTTGATTCGATATAGCTAGGTGTCGTGAGAAAATTCGTGTCAGCAAATATTACGACATCGGTAGCCGCCGCTGCGAGTTTATAAACGATGTATTTTACTAATATCTATATATATTATACTAAACGTGACCATACGCCCCGGTTTGAGTAGAATAGACTCGATTTTAAGATAAAGGATTCGATGCCGTACCGTTCTTTATCCAGAATGCATAAGATGAATTGTTCTTTTTATGCTTTTCATTGATTATGCCACTAACATACGTTACCACGTTTTGATTAACCCGCATTTCAAATGTAAATGTAAACCCAACTTTTATTAGATTTTCAATTTTCATGTGATTTTTATATTTTAATACAGATCAAGGCATTGCAATTGAATAACTGCAAAAAGATCACGAGAAAGACTAGGAAGCGTTCCCTTATATAAATAGAAAGGACCAAATAATGAAACATCTTTTAATTTCATTATTTTATCAATCCCGTCAAAGTTCAAAATTTATAGTCGCATTAGTAATACAAGTCGAACAAACAAAACAAAGGTTAAATTAATAGCACGATTACTGCCACCATTTATCTAGAATTCGTGGGAAACACAGAAACTATTTGGTCTCGTGCACTCGGGCACTGGGCCGAAGTAACTACAACGGTTCGAACAATTTCATTTGAATAACAACTCCAATAGTACTGAATACTTCTAAGGTCTTGTATATAAATTGTTTTACTGAGAACTGTACATTGATTTAAAGAACGAAAATAATTATTTTGAAAGCGTTGTATTAAATTTTAAATTGTTTTACGTTCATGTCATCAAATTTGTTCACCAACTTATCGTTTTTGAATGATCTATCTACTTTAATAATACTTTTACACTGATTCACGCTATCTAGCATTCAATGTAAAGAATTTTATTCAATAATTATTATTTTAAATATTAAAAACACTCAAATAATTCGAAGTGTGAAGAATTCCAACAAGGACCTCATAGAGAGACTAGCCTTTAATCCCAGCTACCGCTATAGTACAGAGAGTATAAAATAAAACACAAATAAGTACAATAGTACTACGAACCGGTACGACGCGATGTACTTGGCAACTCTTCACATTAACATAAAAGCAAATAGTGAAGGAACGCACTAGTACAATCAATTACATCGTACCACAAATAAATCTAAATTGCGAACCGAATCCGATGAAACGGCTCGAATCATCGTGCCACTAACGCCAATCTTAATAATTCTACACGATTGTACCATAGTGTTTGGACAGATAGCGCTTTATCTATATTGGTAGAAAGTGGCCGATACTGGGTTAGAGGGACGACTTAATTCGGAGATTCCATTATTGGGTTAAGTGAAGTGTTGTGATGATAATCCGTTCTTGATAGGTTCTACTTTTTACTGTTAACAAATCGAGAAGTAATTCGATTCACTTTGTTTTTGATTTTACTTAACTTTACTATAAAACAATACGTATGTGACCTTTAGAAGATAGTAAAATGCTCTGCCGAGCTCGTTCCCGTTTTCAATCGAATAACAGAATGATTTTCAACATAAATAGAAACATTTTCGGATCGAATAGTGAATATGAAGGTATGATCTTTATTTTTCGTGAAGATTTTTCTGTTTTTTCGTTTCGTAACCTGAGACATCCTACGAGTATATCAGAAATACTTAATTTAATACTAAAATATTAATTTATTTTACCAAAATACTTACTTATGAAGTCTTAAACCGTCTAAAATGACAGCAACCACCGAACCATATACAAAATTTATCAACATAGAGGCTAACGTGAAGAAAGTGCGAGTATTCAACCCACCATGCCCTAATTGAAAAAAGTTAATTAACAAAAGATCAATAACCAAAAAGGTTTACATTTACATGTTAAACTACGGGCACAAAATTGTACGTCATTAACTAAAAGGCGATCTCGTAATGATATAGTGTGCTCAACGAACGATACACCTATTTGGTTCCACGACGCGATGCCGCGGGCGGCCTGTGCTACAAGCTACAACCATACTACCAAGTTAAGTGGCGTGCACATCGCCGAGTTTATTGCGAAAACGGAAACAAAATGACCGGTGATGTTTCTCATTGCGGATGTAAAATCAGTTACTTTTTCATATTACATGAAGGTGCACTGCATAAACAGCTGACAAGTTATTTACACGGATCTTTCGTAAGTGTTTCATGTTTTTTTTATTTAATTAAATAAATAAATAAATAACACCACACACTCATAGCCCCACACTAGGATACCCCGTGTCGTGGGTGCCATGGACGACACAGAAAGACATTTCCACACACAAACAGACCGAAAACAGAAATTTAAATTCATCATTAAAATTTCCGCCACACTGGGAATCGAACCCAGGACCCATCGAACGGCGGTCCGGCGTGGTGACCAATACGCCACGCGGGTCATCGTTAATTAAGTTTATGCTTCACGTAAACCTCGATTATTTTTTTAACAGTCTTCTGTAACTCCAATTCTCGTATATTCTTTTAACTGTCTGGGTATATTTCTCAATATTTTTAAATGCACTATAAAGGTACTTTTTTGACTAGCAAGCAATTGTAACGCCTCTGGTGTCATCACATGGCAAATAACTTTTACTAACCTTTAGAAATTATCATAGTTTAATTAATTATCATACTACATTTTTTACAGTTACATGCAATATACACGAGTATATATACAGAAATAAGTAAAATTTTGTCCCTAAGTTAAATTAGTAAACTCCGAAGTTAATTCTTTAGATTATCATAACTCTAGTTATATGACTGGAATATTTAGAATTTCAAATTATAATAAGAATAACACTAACCGAAGCCGTTAATATTAACAAAATCAACAACGCACAATTAAAAAGCTCATAGCATTATCGCGAGTCTGTGAACCGAAGCTCGATTAATATCATGAAATGGCATACGGATGTTATGACACACACGGGCGAATATATTTAATTACACACAAGCCACACACGGCGCAGCTGTGTGTGTGAACACCACTTAGTAGCGTATGAGAGAACAATTAGCGAGCGAGGCGCGATCGGTCGAAATCATTCGGCTCGCTAAATTTCACTTTCAGACCGGAAAATAGATTGGACCGGACCGGTGAATGATTTATTGGTCATATCAATCACTACAATGGATCCCTTGTTTGATTGATAAGTTCTCGAAAGCTCCATTTAGCCCCCTTTGTGCCCGCTGTACGTCTAGTTGGTTTTTAATGCCACGCCCATCTGACCCGTTTATTTTCGCGTACGTTCACCGTTTGACTTATAGATATCGATGTCGAAAATGTTGTTACTGTTATTTATACTAACGTTACCGCTACAACAATTGCAACAAACGGTTCTACTATCTAACTATATTTATTGTGAAATGGAATGTCTTGAAATATCATATTTGATTGATCGTAGCTTTTATCAGTTACAGGGTACTATATTATGATAAGCTTTATATTACTGAATGTAAAGAAGGCGTATTTTTTTAGAATAGCTTTTTTATATATTTCAATATAATACAATTACTATGCCAAGACACTGATATTCGGAGATTGAAAACCACGTCAAAACGACGTTAGTAGATTAACGTACAATTAAAATATGAGGTGAGATACAAACATGACCTAAATTTTGAGCAAATAATTTTTTCAAGTGAATTATCGTAATTAAATAGTTGTTTCATATGTGTCAAGGTATGGTAGGATCTTTGCGTTATAAAAGGAGGCACTATTTACGTATGGACTGCTCTCGTCTCAAGGCCCACCTAGCGCGTTCTACAATGCCCCCCGTGTGACCGTTACCATAGCCTAATTTTACTTCATCAATGGAAAATAACAAAAAAACAACTCGTACATTATTTGACTGTAATCAAATTTAAATTATAAAATGAGAGCACTTTGGTATCGAACGTCTTACAATGAAAAGGAAAGTCGAAATGTGGCCCTTTCGGAAGGCACCGCGTTCGATGGGCGACGAAAGTAAGTGCGGTCCATGTGAATGTATCAGATCGCGGGGTTTGCAATGATGCAGAACATTGCATTAAAAAATATAGGAAGTCTTGTGTGAAAAACACATTCATGCGTTCGAACTATTGGCAACACTCAAGGATTAACATTTTTACAAGCACATCAGGCAGAAACTGATTTGTTTGGTGCTAAAATTTCACGAAATAACAACGATATTATTATTGAATACTAATATATTATCTTTCTGTGAAGCTCCTCACTAGCCTCTTGCCAGTGTCAGCCATCAAAATAACCACTCTGTTCCGGCTGGGGGCTTGAGAGCTAGTACCGACTACCCTTCATTCTTATCACTGAGTCGCTTTATGTTATTGGTGTCTAAGGGCAGCGTTTACCACTTACCATTCTTTGACTCGTCTTCTCGATTGTCGGCTACTAATATCTAAAAGGAGTAACATATTTGCTGCCTCCAGACTTATTATGCTGTTTCCAGCATTATCGCACTAACAGTCAGAAAGATCATGTCGTACATCACCTTCGTATTCTTAAAAGATTTAGTCAAATATTCAACTATTTTTATTCTAACAATAACAACAAAGTTATTTACTTATTTGACGATTTCAACATCCAAATCCTACTTTATTTAAATTTTATTCTGTCCTTGTTTTTTAAAGCATCGAATAAAGTCCGCATTCACAAACGAATGTTTTAAAGATATTTTTTTTTATATGAATTCGTTTAATAATATGATCTGAATGTTATATCACACTCTGGGTCAGTTTTAAACATCAGGCGAAACATTCGGACATATAAAAATATCATAATCTTTATTTTTGGAACTATAAGCTATTATGTCGCAATTCGGAGGGCCTGCGAAAATAAAACACTTCAAGTAGGGACGTCAGACATATTGTTTTTAAAGATATTTAAGAAATATAATTATTCCTACAATTTCACCTGCATGAAATTATCTTTCCCAATTTAAATATGCTACTTAAATTTATAACTTAACTATATGTATTTATTTATTTATTTATATAACTTTATTTATTCTGCGACTTTAAGACCGTTTAAGAACGTTCCACTTATTAAGAATCAAACTATTTTATATGAGTAATAAATTTTATTCTAAAGATACAATAATTGACAATTTAACACTAGATAAACCTTAAGTGTATCCGATAAATCGTGAAATAATTAGTAAAAAAACACAAATCTGTCAGCAAATTGAAAGAAACACAAATTTTTCGTTTAAATATGGCAGGGCGTTGATATTACATTGCCAAGCAAAATAAACTGTAAAATCGGCAACCCTTAAGCACGAGCACGGACAATGCAGCGTCGTGCTGTGAACAATATCCTCACGAAAATTATTTAAAACCGGCCTCACTTTCGCCGTCGCCACGACTGACGATGACTGCGATAGATTACATTCGACCACGCTGGAATGCTGAAGCGCTTGAGCTCCATTTTTACAATTTATCTAACAACAGACTTACTGACACATTTGTGTTATGTAAGATCAGCACGACATGAAAGGCTATTCATGTAATCAATGAATGGAGACCCGCTTCAAGTAGAACCACTTCAATTTGAAGATCGTTATGTAGTTGCACTATCTCTACTTATTTCGCGAGAACTAAAACTAAAGTTAAGTAAGAATCCTATAATATTTAGCGTTGACGAGGAGAAACAAATAATAAACTATGAAGCAAAATTACTCAATGCTACACTATCCATAACTTTACACTGTCATTAGCAAATTATGGTATCACAAATAAAAAAATCATTAATAATGTTATTATCTACTTTCGATTCAACAAAAGTAAAAGCACCTTAATCAAGCCAAAGTTATATCGAACGATCACTAAAAACAGAAGTACAAAGATACGAGAAGATGATAATTTCTAATAACGTTACAACCCACTGAACTATATTTCTTGCACCATTTTCAATATTATATTACTACTTCGTAGCAAAGAAGTTTCCATGTGAAAGGTTTGTAGTAAATTATCAAAGTTCTAATATCCATTGATGACTCCCGCCAATGGCGAGTGTAATTATTAAGATAACGAGACAATTTTCTTCGCCAGTGAAAGCAAACATCACGTGAACTTTCCCGATATTTTCATAACGAAAGCTGTTGTTTGTTGTCTAGAACAAGTAACTGATAGGTCTAAGCAAAATATTCATTTAAGGATGCGAAAGTAAAGTCTTGTACACAGTTCAGTGCATAAAAGATAAGGTAGATTAACATTTGCGATAGCTACTTGATGTGTCCTAAGCAATTTAATTCGATAGAGTATCTCTCTAAGCTACAATGCAAATATTTGAGGCGCTCGTTAGAATGTATTGACTAGACAAACTCAAGATCGCTACACTGATAACTATTTAAAGAACACAAGATGCTAATCACTTCCGTTTCTTCTTACCTAATAAATATTCGAAATGTGCGGTTTCTACACCGCCTGAACTTTTTTCTTCACCAGATTTCACAGAAGAAATACTACATCGCTTCTATTTACTGACAATTTCAGTTACAATGGTTAAACGTCTGTCTTAAGTTAGTGCTATTATTTTTTACGTTCAATAAAAAATTTTCATTAATTAATACATATTATAACTTTATTTACAAACCAATTTATATATCCTGACATATGATCACATCACATGATCAAACACACGCAGATTAAGACAACCGAACGCCACTCTAATTCCAAAACAATGGTCACAAGTCTATTAAACGGTTTAGAATTTACTCAAGTTATTATCAACAGCGAGGAAATTTGCAATGTCGCTGCATCAGTAAATTAAGCTGCCTCAACAGACACGTAGCACGTCCATGCAGGCGAGACGGTTCACAAATTTATGCATGTGCAACAAATGTCGCTGCTAACTAACAGTTCTAGGAACGGGTCGGAGAGGACGTGTTTAGAACTAATTGGAAGTAATCACACACCGTATTATTTCCTTGCAAAGATGCTTGGCTGTTAACAGTAAGCCTCCTAAGGTAGGATGTGGTTCAATTATATGTAGCTCAAAGAAACTTAAATCTCTTGAAGGGCACCGTTGATCAAGAGCACAGATCAACAGATTTTATCAATAAAGTGCCGGCTCAGATAAGACAAGGCTCAAAATTTCAATACTTTCCCTTTTTCAAGGAACCATTAAGTATACAATCAATTGAATTTTGTGTGCAGATACGGGGATTATACATTAACTGCACTGATTTACACTGGAGAAAAAACGTATTAGAGAAAACGCCTATTCAATTATACGGGAATACTGATACTAATACTCTTTTAAATAAAATTTTCAACTATCATGTCGAAGTGATTAAATTTATAGTTAATCATAAATGTACTTATAGATTTGTATAAGTATAAAGATCAAGCGCCGTTTGTCGGACTAGAAGACCCAAGGACTTCTAATTACTTTGAAAGTAACAAATCCACTACAGCCGTTTATTCGGGATAAAACAAAAAATAATAATTACGGCTTTAAAACTATCAACATCGTTCTAATTATAGAAAACATTGCATTGCTGTGTCATTCAATCACATTATATAATTTTGGTTTGTCGTGACCGTTTTTAACATTAGTGGCTAACAAGTTACTTAAATACAAACTATTCATAGTTGCAACAAATGTACTAACGAGCCGTGCGAGAAACATTTCGTTTCGTCGTGTTCGGAATTAATCGTAAGTAATCGTCGTGGTGGTTCCACTACGTACAGTTAGTGTTAATCTTAGTCGTACTTAATTGGTGTACGGAACGAACGTATGTTGAGGTAGTAACTTATGCAATAACTAATAACAATAAGTGTTACATCCATCTAAAAACACACTTATCATCCCTAATTTATTTAGTACAAATTTTTAGGCGCTTTGTGGAAACGTTTCACAACTGACAGGAAATAGCGAAATAAAGTACTCAGCACATCTTATAATTCTACATCATTTATGTATTGTATAACAGAGAAATCTATCCTATAGTATCCTTTATTAAGCTTAGCTTTCACACCACCCTTGAATAATTTAATAATAGATGTAATTTAATATGCCGGGAAAGTATAAAAAAGCAACCTACAGTAGACCATTATATCATGATAAAGTTAAGTTAACGTGTAAGACGACGTTAATAATACATGATAGACATAATAATACCCCGATTATACAGACGGATTAAAAACGTCTTTTTGACACGAGATCTGAACACGTGATACGAAAATAAATTCAATATTTTAAACAAGTGTACATGTGACAACCCTAGTCGTTAGCTCTTATTCAACAATAAGACGATCGGCCGCCGTCGGATATAGCGCAATGATGGCGGTACCGTTTAGTGACGTCACAAGTGAACTGCCAACTTCGAGCGCGCACCTGACGAGACTACGGAAGTTCGATGCAAATGTGTTCGAAAATGTTTTCCCGATTATTATAAACCGAGCATACGCTTGGATTGCTTGTTATCTTATTACAGCAAAACAATCATTACGACAAGTGTAAGTTGTTTGTAAATTTCTGGTAACTGTTACTGCGTTAGATAATTTATTAAGCTATAAAGCAATTTTAAATGTTAAACATCATATCTTGGCAGAAAAACGTGTCACAAAATACAATGCGTGCTTAAACCTATGACATAATGTGTGCTCAACCTCAATTTTTCGTTAGGTTTTATGTATACTCGACCTAAGACGCTTCTTCAATAACGATAACAAGTAGCTCTACAAAGATAATTTTTTAGGTCAAACAAAGAAAAATCGAGGCTTCAGCCCAGCTTGAAGACTTTCCACTGCCTCGGAGCTATTAGTTGCTCCGATACACGACATTTCTGGTGCAAAGTAATACATTACAACGTTACTTAAAACACTATTTTCAAGATAAACATTTTCAAAATCTGGTTTTTAAACAAAAACTTTGTGAATTTTTATCCATGATGACTGGAAAGAAGTATTTGAACATATGTACTTGAGATCAAAATGGATATGTATTATCATTACGTTCATTCACGTGAATACGCTAGAGCCTTCTTTGCGTAATATGCCGTGAACTAGTCGCAAGAATCAAAAAGCACTTCCAAAAGACCGTTTACACGAATCATTAAATAAAACACAAGCTTTTACTACGCCAATCGCCTCATCAATTTTCAAGTTCCGTGAGTCACCAGTTAATTTATCAACACCTGACGTGATTTCCGCAATCAACGCACGAAAAAGGACCATAACTTTTGCCTTAACTTCCTTTGTAAACTTACCCTAATTCGGGTTTAGACTTGCGTGTAACCCTTTTCAATTTCGCTGCCCCATTAAGCAATAACGGACGCAGTGAAACGCTTACCTGAAATAAGAAACATAACAGATAAAGACTATGAAATGATATTATTTATAAACATAAGGTATGTCATTATAGAAAAATAAAAAACTCAATAACCAAACTTAAACGTCTACAAACATTGTTTGAACAAACTGAGTATTTGAAACGAAATATTACTGAAATGATAGCACGTGGAAGTAATCTATCTCAGATTAAGTAAATAACGGCTTAGTCACGTGCTAGTTTAGTTCAATAGTCGTAAATAGCTTTTGCGAAATGACCTCAGACATAACCAAGTCAAATTGGTCCCGACTAAGCTATGACTTAAGTATTCAGCAATATTCAAACGAAATCATCAATTATAGTAAACGTTCTTAATAAATCCGTTGCAGCTTAAACCTAACAACAAATGTTTTTCGTACCTTTATCAATGTTCCTGTTTATTGTTTTCAAGTGATAACCTTCGCTTCGTTCCGGGGCACTTATTCTTCATGTATACATTGTATAACATTCATAACATTCTTTGCTTCTTTCATAACATTTCATTCCAATGCATCGGTGCTGCTTTTGGTATTGCTGGTGCCTATAGGTGACGTTGTTCGCTTACCAGCAGGTGGCTTGTCTTTTTTTATGTAACTAGCCGACAATCGAGCAGACAAAAGAAAAAAGAAAGTACTGCTCTCAAGCTTCCATCCAGAACACGATGAATCATTTGACAGCGACTCAAGCAACGGTGGTAGTTAGCCAAACAGGCTTCAAGTAAAGATACCAGTAATAAAATCAATGATTTAATAATAGTACTGATAACGAAGCCCTACCACGAAGCAGGCCAACCTTTGTCCTTACGACACTCTTGTCTGACGATATGAGATTGATGTTATCCTAAACCGCCATAATATAGCCGAAAGCTGTCCGTCTGTTCATTTGCCATCTATATACATAGATAAAAGTACCACATCCGATAAATCTACTACCAAATTTGTCAGGTAATTTCCAAATGACATGTTTATATCACTTTATCGGTCATGATAATAAAATATTGATTAATTATTGTTTTGAGTTAGGTAAAACCCCTGCTCCGCGTAGGAAGCTATATGAATACAATACTGTTAGCACATTATAAGCCAGAAAGTTACCAGCTTTTGTTTTTTTTTTGATAAATAAATAACGTGACACATTTATAGTCCAACACTAGGATTCCCTGTGTCGTGGGTGATGCGGACAACACACAGATATTACTCGTCAATTAAATTAAATTTCAGCCCTGCTGGAAATCGAACCCAGCACCCTACATTCGATGGTCCGGCATGGTGCTCAAGGCGCCACGCGGGTCGACTATCAAGCAGATTACATGTTCAACTGTACTTCAACAACACTATTCCTTTGTTTTGGCTATTAGACAATACGATTAAATATCTAATAATGAAAGCAATCTATATAAATAAAAATGAATTGCTGTTCGTTAGTCTCGCTAAATCTTTAGAACGGCTGAACCGATTTGGCTAATTTTGGTCTTCAATCATTCGTGGAAGTCCAGGGTATGTTTAAAAGTGAGTAAATATAAAAATCCAGAAATTGAATAAAAAAAACAACAATTTTATTTCCTCAGAAATAGAGATGGTCTATTATCATTGATTTTAGATGAACATCTATCTATGTTCGACAATAAAACATCGACATTTTAAAATCGATTTTGCATTATCTTCAATGCTCTTTTATTTATTTATTGAGGCACTACGAAGTCTAACGGGCCAGCTAGTAAATAATAAAAGGGAACCTTAAAAGGAAGGTATGTTATAATTGTTTTCTTTCCGTGCAACATGATGAGGCGGAGCACCATCCTTTGCCGGGGGCTTCGAAACACAACATAGAGAAATTCAC
>DWJN01000917.1:0-20346 GCA_018248895.1 Carystus phorcus
TGTCGAAGGCCATGGGGCGGCTTAAAAACTTCAGACACTTGGCTTGGCCACTAACCCTTCCACTAATCCGCAATGGAGCAGCGTCGTGGAGTATGCGCTAGACCTCCTCAATGATCAGGAGAGACCCGTACTCAGTAGTGGGCCATTAATGAGTTAAAGGTAGACAGACATACATCTGCCTTAACTTTCGCAGGAGCGTTTCGTAAATCATTAAAGTACAGACATTATATACCAATTGACCAAAAAGTGCATCTGATGCCTTAAAATTACGTTTGCTAAATTATATATGAATTTAGGACATACCTACCTATAAATATTTGTAGCATAAAGAAAATAATGATTTTAAAATGTATATAAATATCAAATAAATGTATGCCAATAATAAGGTATTAGTGGAATAATCCTTTACAATATTTTGGTGCGTGGGCTGGAACGATGTTATAATAATTCCTGGCAATCAAATTTTAATGACTGGAAATAATCGATCCGGTTCGTAGAGTTTGAAAGGAATTTACAATTTGTTTCATGTACTTATTAATTATAGTTATTATGGACTGATTTAAACGCTCGTTAGCCTTTAAATAAAGTTAATTGATAACTGTTTTGAAGGGGCTTGAAGACCGTACTTGGTTTTCATATTACCAACACATGTATGTCTAAATAGACATGCTTACGCACATATGTTTAATAAGTGTGGAAACCTTTACCTGTGTATTACCTTGCCTTATTGCCTTTTATTTGAGAGACCCGTGCTCAATAGTGGGCCAATAATTTGGTTGAAGGCACGCTCGAATACCGTCAGGATTAAACTAGACTTTTGCCTTTTTCATTCTTCAGCAGGGTGCACCACGAGCTGGATAGATTGGTTTACTCATAGATGGATAGAGCCTCTTTCATCCCTTAATCACGTATATGCTATTTGCATCAATGCATGAATAACAATATAGTCATAGTTTGAGTAAGGAAAAATTTAGAACTAATACGTTCGTAACTTAAAATATGGACTCTAAGAATGGGGAATAAATTTTTAAACTATGGCTAGCTAGAACGAATTCGTAACTAACTATTCATATACTATATCGAACAATCTTTACATCGCTACAATAAAATGCTTAAAATATTCACCCCATATGTTTCCTTAGATAGATACTGTTTAGATTAAATACTGGATGAGCGCGATATCATGCGAATTCTTGTTAGCATAGAAATTACGATTTAGTATGTAAAATTCAAGATATAGCGACCGTATAAAAGATAGGAGAAACATGTTTTTATATGGACAATATTGAAGATATCTCTATTAAATTAATAATTTACCAGCGTGAAATATTTTAAGTGTCTTTGTTATTGGTAAGATTGTTTTAAAATTAGCCAATTATGTGTTAAGCTATCTAATTAAAAATATGTTTAAATACTTTTATTTTGTAGAATATAATAAAGACGGTATACTAATGACGTTATATACCAGTATACGAGTCTAAATTATTCTAGTAATTTTGAGACGACTTAGAATATGATATATAAAGTAATACACAAATATACATTTCATATTCATAATTTATTCCACGTCTAGGAATAAATGGAACTAAATATACCTACATATATGAACAAATATTTCAAGAGAACACCTCCGTTGTTTGGTTTCATTAGACGAAAAAATCGCGATGAAACCTACATAGTTTTTCATAATATTTTCAAAGGTATAAAATCTGCCTAGGACTTATGCCGTAAACCGCTATGCTGGTTTATATTTATTTATCTTACACTGCAAGAGAATAGTAATACCAATTATAAAAAAACACAGAGTACTTATAACAGAAACATAATAATAAAGTATTTAAAACCCCATATTTGTTCATGTTCCGTGTATGTTCAAACGGAAATCATTTTATTTCGCTAAACCATTTCTCACAGTAAATTTATGTCTCAGCACGAAAAAGAGCATAATAAATCTGGCTTAGAAAAATATAAGGTGAAATAATGGTCTCAAAAAACCTTACTTCCTATAGGAAATGCCGAATACTTCCTTCTTAGCTTTTTATCAGTCCAATGTGTTGACAGTCACGGTAACCAATAATATTCAATGGATAACTCACAATGGCTATAACCGACGAAGGGTAAACATAGCATTAAAAAATCCATATTTTTCACAATAACGTCACCATACAAAATCAGAAAATATGAACCCCGACAGAATGCGTGAATCACTAAATTAATATCCTTGAAATCTAATCAAAGCAATTAAGAATGCGTCGTTCTTATATCGCTATCCCTATCTCTTTCTTTCTTACAAAATATTGATGTTGCTGTCCTTGTCTTACAACTTTTTGTAAATTTTTTGTAACGTAGATATGTGACAGGGGTTGACCCACAATATTTCACGTGCGGTGTCTAGAAGGCACCCACGCTCAGGTAGCAAACATTATCACTATAGGCGTTGTTCATAATTTAAAAAGGTCCCTTAAAAAATGTGTCGTGGCATGGAGTCGAATAGTGAATAAAATAGAATACCTAATAAATACATTTAAAAACTATATTTATACTACAAATCCCTTTATAGATATATTATGTACCTATCAGAAATAAATTTTTTACTCCTCGAAATTTATTATTAATATATTGTTATTATACTCCAGTTTTGATGATTGGTTAATTTTTATTTATTATGTATAATATTTTATTAATAATTATTTATAGATGGCCAGAAAAACGTACTTATTAAGAACCATTGATTTTTAACAATTACAATGGGCATTTTAGACAACCCAATAGTATCAAAGGACATAGCCCAATAGAATAGAAAATAGAATATTTTTAAACTTCAAAAATAGGAGTTAGTTTGCTAATGCATTTGCACTTTAATATAAAACCTATTATAGCTGGGATATAAACCTGTTTTACTACAATCGCAAATTTTTTTTTCTTATTTTATGTTATTTTGTCTTGAAATTTCGCAGCTTAAAATAAGAAAAACATTCAAAATATGGGACTCCATTTCTTTCTTGTACTTAAATCCGAACGAAACTATGAAACTGATAAAAAATAAGCCGCTCAGAGCTATGCTGCAAAGAAAAAATAACGAACAAAATATTAATCTCAAAAAAGATAAAGCGCTATTTGGTTCGAACGCTCTTTTTTGCAATATGCCATCTTTTGTGCCAATTATAAAATTGTGTTCGACTGTTCAGCTTTTTTTTTGATGAAACGAATGTCAACGATAGGTAGGCGGCAATAGATAACGATGAGAATATTTTTTGTGTTTTTGTCAGTAAATTGATGTGTTCATGCTTCTGTTTTCGAAGCATTAAACCAAATTGTCTTCAACAAGACGATAAAGAGTTTAAAAACTTAAACTCTTTTGCTTACAAATGATTGGGTAATCGAAGCATTATAAAAATTACGAAGTCACTAATATTGTTATTGGTATTATTCTCTTCCTGTGAAGCCTGCCTGATAGCGTTCGTCCTTTTGCTTGCGCCCGTCCTTCCGACAGTTGGTTTAAAATTCACTTGTTTTATCTTACATCATTTATATTCTATCTTCTCTCTCTTTTTAGTGATGTCTTTCGTGTATAAAATAGAAAAAAATGTTTTTTTTCGACTGTCAATCACTTGATTTCCTGTCTTTCTATAATAATAAATAAACGTGTCTAGACCTTACATGAACATTCATGAAGAAATTTTAATTGAAAAATGTGAACATATACAGAAAATTAAATATACGCTACAAATTAATAATTTCATTTTTACGTCAGTATAAGATATTACAATTCAGATGCAAGGGAATTTACGAATCCAAAAAACATTTAACAATATCATTATGTTTTTTACATCTATAGTAATCTAGCTATGTAACAACCAATTATTTTTGTGCTAAAGTAAAAAACATAAAGATATGTACAATAGTCCCTTGAGCAAGACGAGGCAATTATTTAGCCTCCGATCTAACTCGTTACTAATAGGCACACAGTCCTTTTCAACGAGCCGCTGAGATAGGTTAGGTTGAAGATACACGGGGAGGGAAGATTTCATGTATCAAAATCTTTTAAATATTTGAAGCTAACAACTTTTGACATTGCTATTCCGTTAAAAAATATAAGATATCTATGGAGATATAGTTAAAAAGAAACCTACATAAAAAAACCTACATATGGATGTAATACATGTACATATGGATGTAGGTTTTTTTTTTAACTGTGTATATATTTACAAATACTTTTTCATGAATGAATGAATGTTGAGTTACAGAATATGTAATCGAAAATATCTTCTATTGATTTCATGTTCCCCAATTATTAAAACCATCTATATATCTATTATGTAGTTACCTAATATATCTTCATTTTGTCTTCACGTTATTAAATAATACCCACATCTAGAATAATTACTATTTATGTACCTACATTTTTCCTGTTTACTGCATAGACCTTAATATTCGTTTGCAATACCAAATATTGATATTTTACCAGTTTAGTCGGTTGTAAGATTGTTTATCGACCTAATTCCAAGTGGAAAAAAAATTGTAACCATTTACATAAGGCAGGAAATAAAACTCCAGATAATGTTCTTTAAAAAACTTGACATGAAAACATTCAGTGAGTGCCAACCTTAACCTTTGGTCCGCTCGAAGCAAATTATACCATGCGCAGCGGGGCACTGAGCTTGTTTAACGCCATATATCGAATTTCTACCAGTCACTAAACGATTTATCGAAATTACTAGCTGAATGGGACCTTCAAGTTATTTTCTAATCATTACAGGTGAATAATGACCGCGCTGACAGCTAACGTGTTGCGAGTATATATTTGCAGCTAATTAAAATAAAGAAAAACGGTAAAGTATGAGTGAAGGCAGTCATAAATTTAAATTGTTATTTAAATCATTAGCAGTAAATTGGCTTCAAATAATTAGAAGTCTACTATATTGTAGAGCTAACGTATTTTGTGGTTGAGAAATTCAGTGTTTCTCTAGATTGAGCTAGCGTTGATTAAACAAAAGATTTGACATGACTATGGTTAGATGGAAGAAAATTTGTAATTCGGAACATTTTATACAAATAACTTCAGAGAGAAAATATGTTGATTCAACATTATTTAAAATATTGATTATTACATGCAATGAGATTCTGTAAAAAAAATTATCAGTCTAGCAATAGATATACTAATTACAATATAGAACTTTAAAAGTATGACAAGTTATGAATGTGCTTTTTGTAACAATAATCCTATTTTAGAGATTCGTCTTCAGTCCAATACTCAGCTGACAGATGCAATTTTTTTGAAATTAAACAAATTTTAAATTTAGAAGGAATATTTTATTAGCTGATACTGAATGAGATATTAGCTCTTTTCAACATAATGATTATAATCAGAACAAAACGTATAATAGATCGAACGTAAGTGAAGAAATAGCATATTTGCTACTAGTAGCTACCCGTTCAATTTCCAACTAACGATACCCGTCGCGTTACTGTTTAGTTTACCAATATTAGCTAATGCTGGTCATTTTGAATGTTATTAATTTTATCACATAACACATAACACAAACACAACCCGGGAGTTCAATTGATATACAATTAAATAATTACAATTCCAAATTGTTTCTCATCTGTTAGTTGACTTAGGATGACGGGTTATCAATTTTGGTTATAAATGAAATCTATTATATATATAAATTGATCTTTGTTTATTTATTTGTCCTTTATGGACTCTGAAATGGTAAAGAGATAGCACTGGTATCTTTAGCAACTTTATCCAGATTCTCTGAAAAGTTTTTGTACAAAAATTATATCGACGTAGCAACGCACGCAGTCTAACTTAAATATGTTAATGTATAGAACGAATCGATCAGGTACGTCGTCTACTTGTTTGCCGGTGATTTATGTAAAAACAAAATTATAACCATCTATGAGGTTAAGAAGTAATTGTGGATTTATTATAAACTTAAATTCTCACACGGCGAGCTAAAACCTGAAAAGAACGACATAATTATTGGTTGTGATCATGGTAACAATAAAATTATCGATGAAATGCAAAAGCAACCGCATAGACTAAATGATTTAGCCAAAGCAGCGTTTGGTAAAACGGTATCTTTTTAATCTCTTGACGCATTACTGGTGACCACCTACGTAGGATTAACTGGTAAAGTGGGAAGAGTCAATCTTATTCTAAAGAGATTAGTAAAGATACAAGGCACCGGTATTGTAAGAGTCGACAAGATTAAATTAGCATTACAAGACAACAAAGGCATTTAAAGTGTTGAATAAGTTGTAAGCTTTACTCTCTCGCTTAACTATTGAAGATGGAATGAACAGATTTTACGCCGCAATTCTATTTACGGAATAAGATTGCTTTTTTAGAAATAAGTAAATACTGAGTACACAATTAGATAAACTTCAGATATCCTTTGAGAGTTTGAATCAGAAAATAGTATTATGGGGTATGATTTGATCTACTATTGAAATATTTTACTGTAAAGTGTCACTAGGAATATAAAAATACATAATTATAAAATAATATAAGGTTAATAATACCTATAGCATATAAAATTAACGTCTGAGTTTCGTTATAAGTTATATTATTATAGGTTTTCACAAATTAATTTTTTCGACGTGAGCACAAAAATAGTAAGTAACATTATTAGTAAGAAATAATAATTTAATCTTTGCTAGATGTAATTTCAAGAAGCCCGTGGGAGTATTAAAATGTACAAATATTAAAATCGGCGCTAGAGTAATCTTAGCTTGATTAAAATAATTTTGAATTTAATTTGTTTGGACAAATAAAATTGAAATTTGGATTAAACATTGATGACTATGTTTCAGATGGCAATAGAAATGAAAAATCTTTTAAGAGTGTAACGGGCCCAGTCCATCTTTGGGTTTAAGCCAACTTCCTCTGTTCGGAATGCCACTTGAATAACAACGCATGCTATAGCTTTAGTAATTGCGGTCTGTACCGTACAATTTAATCGCGGTGAGACTAATACATACATATACATATATTGGTAATGATTTGATATGCTTTTGTAGCTGTCATCTTACGGAATATGGAATTAAAGGAGTTTTGGCTGTAGGGTCCAACAACAAATGATATTAAACGAATATCTTATCTTTTTCCGACATTAACTTGTTTAAATTTTTAAGATTTTATAGATTAGAAAGATTTGTTAGAATCGGTATATATGACTATGTTGATATTATCAAAAGAATAATTTAGATTACATCAGTAACTTCGCAGACAAGTAATTATTTACTCGTAGCTTTATTAAGATAAAACTTAATGTTTTATTAATATTGAACGGTGGCTAAAGATATAGATAGAAATCTAAATTTAACATTAATAGTCGAATTATAAGACATATCCAAATTACATATTTAGGCTCCGTTAACTTTTTATTATTATTTATTCCATAGGCATCACTAGTTTTTGGTTAGTGTGTTGAAATTCTATGTCATATTAATTTTGATGGGAAGTTGATGATCAGAATGCCTATTAATTTAATTTAACAATTAGGTACAGCAAACACACCGTGAAAAAAAATCCTAACGTGCACTTTCATCGATATGACCTTACTTATGGTAGGTTGTCAACTTCATACTTAGACATAATACCAAAACTTTACCCGCTAAGAAAATATAAAGAAAGAGAATTCTGGTTTTCGCTCTAAAAATATTCTCCTAGTATTCAACGCATAAAGTGAGTTTTATTTGAACAGAGATAAAACGTATGTTGTTAGATGTAGTGAATTCACCGCGTGAATGAATTCGACCGCAACAAAACTACACAGACTGTTATATGCCTCTTTGTGAATTCTAGTTTTAAACCCAGGGAACTGTCGTCGAACTAAAGTTAGTTTACTATTTGTGTTGTTACTACGAGCAGAGTTCTTGACTGCAGATTTCAATTTTGATTGTTAAACCATATTTATGACGCAATTTTCTTTAGATTATATCTAAATCTAAACTTTCTAGAATTAAAAAGGTATTTTTTGTAAGAAAATATGTTACCTTTTAAAATAGTAAATAATTGTAGATAGTTGCTTATACACACTTGCTCTAAGTTTGCACAAGTCTGAAGATATAAAAATAAGACATAGCTAACTTGGTACGGATACCAAATTTATAATGATTTATCAAAAGTTTCATGCCTCGTATAATTTTTTCTGTGCTCGAAATACTTTAAAGAACTTTGTATTTTATTTCTTAGATCGAATAATTTTTGTGATCTTTAAATCAATTTTTATTTAGTGGCTAATGAAGATTTATGTATGATATTGATGTGTTAAATATTATTGATTGTTTGTCCAAGATTTGTAAATAACGCCACTCTACTAGCCCCACACTATGATTCCCAGTGTATGCCATGGACGACAAGCAAAGACGCCATACACCAAAACTGAGAGCAGAAAACTCATCATTATCTGCTTTGTTAGAAATCAAACCCTTCGAACGGTAGTCCGGCATGGTAACCATTACATGTCGTGAAAGCTCTTTTTTCCTTTTTGTTAAATTTATAGATATTCGTTTTTCATTTTGTTACTCGTTTTTTTTTCAATTTAAATATAACGGGAAGTAAATCTTGAGAGAAGAGAAATACTGAGTGTTCAAAGTTTTACTTTTTACAGTACAAATTTTTTTGGAATAAAAAAACCTTAAAAATCCTACACAGTTTAAATATACATCTAAGTTATCTATAAATATCTAAGTTATCTATAAATAGCTACTGATGAGAATCACTAATATTTATTTTCGGGATCTTTCAAATTCTCTCAAATTAGAAAATTTCTCAAATTAGAATATTCTGATAATACTGCCGTTAATAAGGTTTCCCTTATTACAACATTATGGAACTATTTTTAGATTCTGTCGCAATTATATGGAGAATTTTAGAGTATTTAGGGGTTCTCGGGGCGAATCCATATTTTTATCGCGGATATTTTCTCATACAGTCGGTGTAATTATTTGTATTTAAAATGTTACAAGTTTCTTCTAAGGACAGTTTCACCATGACTATTATTAAGTTAAGGAGTTTATTTTACAGGAGCTGCCAGCTAGACTCATAGAGGGTTTTATGTAGACTTTTAGGAAATGAACTGTCCTAGCAGCCTAGTTCTATTAGAATCCAAGGACAAAACTTTTATTGTAGTACATAAAGGGATATTTTAAAATATGTAGTGAAAAATTTTTCTCCTCCGTCGCCGATAAACATTAACTTTCTCTTAATAATAACCTAAGTACTAAGTTAAAAGCCAGTTCGCGAATTTTATGATAGGCTTGCGAGACCTTTGCAAACACATATAAGTTAGTGGGCGTTACCTTCCAAGGCGTAGTTTGTTCCTTAAAATATCGGTAATGTAGAAATATATAGATAATAATAATAGGTCCATTAACGGTTCATAGATAGACTATATACAGGAATGAACGTTTAAAAAAACAAATATTTATGATTTCTAAATCCACCCAAGCGTACCAGGGAGAGGTCGCTAGTGTACTTATAAAATAGTCAGCCATTCTAATTACAAAACGGTAGTTGCGGCTGGAAGGTTCAAGAGAACTGTGGAACTTTAAACCGCATAAAGTTTGTGTCTTAGTTCTAACCGATACAAAACCCGCATGTTGGGAGTAACAAAATGTTGCTTGTTGCGGTTTGACGCTCAGCCTTTGACATGTTATTTTGATTAATTTTGCCTTAACCTCGTTTCATCCGTATATTATTTATTTCATATTTCATTTTATTTTTATGTTAGCATTGTTCTGAAACATACGCAGAAAGCATAAGAATGCTTTTCTATGTTTTTATATTGGACGTGTGTACCCAATTTGTAGATATTATTTATTTGTTTCTGGGAAGACGATCTGGGTTGTATTGTATAATCAGATCACGGCTAACTGGGAAACATTTCGGGTGTAAACAGGACATTTCATCATCATCGGATTAATGGTTTGCTAAGGTATAAAAGACAAACATATAAACATTAATTGTTTTACATGCCTATATATTGTTGATATGTCATATATAAGTGCTCATAGCCCAGCTACTCGCGTCAGTCATAAGCGATCAACTATTGAAGTTAAGCAAGCGTTAACTTATAATTAATACTAAAAAAACTGGGCGTGGTCGGTAACATAATGGGTCACCTCGGTTGCTATCATAGCTAATAGTCAAACCATGTCGAAGACCTGAAAGCAGCACAAAAACTTCCCAAACTTGGGTTGGCCACTAACGTCTCCACCAATCCGTGCTGAAGCAATGGGGTGAATAATGCTCTAACCCCGTCAGTGATGAGGAGAGAACCGTACCCTATAGTGGGCCATTAATGGGTTGAAGGTATATCGTATACTCTTAACAGTAGATATGATTTTTTTTTACTGGTAAGACAGTTTCTAACCGAGCGAGGATTTGACAAACGGCGTTATTTTTAGATTGTATATTTATGATGTGAACGATTTATATGAATTATGATGTGAATCAATTTTATCTTCTCATTATTGTGCTATCTGTATCACCAGGGAATCTTCATAAATAAGTAACTAGAGGAGGGGTTAGTTACATGAGAGCGGATATTTTGTGTAGTTTAAGTCAATATAGAATGTATTGAATATTTTGTCTTAGCACTGTACATACACAACGGTCATAGAGTAGAACAGTTTTTAATCCGAATCTTTATTCGTTTGTTAGCTTCTTAAATAAACTTTTATATTGTGCAATAACAATGAGTTAAACTGATAGTGAAATATGTTATATTTGTGTGTTTATATTGAGGAACATTTTTATAAAAATTTAATGTGGCAAATTTTACAATTGCCAAAGGTACAAATACCAAGAAGAAGGTACTTTTAATTACATCTACATTATTTTGTATTATCATGAATACGATTTCGTATTAGGCACGGTGAATACCGGTCGTTGTATTCTGAATTACTTTTGTTACAATAGGAATAATTTGCGATCGTTTCCAAGATTACATTTATTGTAAAGAATTAAATTTAATCACACGCTCTTAGATAAAATTTTACTTATTTAATAGAAAGCTTTGATAAAAGACTACACAAGTAATATGTATTTTTTCTTTTTTGGTGACATTCAAAAGAACGACTCGTATCTATTGCTTTCAAATGCTTATAGAGAATTCGAATACCAATACTGAATAGTCGATACATCGTTACAATGGCCGATAGTTTGAAACGAATCGAGTTTTTGTAGACTTGATTTAGACGAAAACAAAATGTCTATCTATCTTGCACAAATTAACAATATTATTTAGAACCTGTTTTTACTAGTATTTCATCATCGGTTTAAAATTGACAACAAAGTGGTACGAAATTTGAAATGGAATTTCACGTGTTGAAAAGTGTTGAACACTGTATGTAAAGCAAGTTGGTATGTGTATTGTGGATCGTAAAACTGGATAAAACTTGTTAAAACCAAATAGGTAATATGAGGAAAATGTGGTAAAGGGCATGGGAGTAAAAGGCATGGGAGGTATGTCATTGGGTTAAATAATGTTACAAGGAATAATTAATATTTTTGTAGGTAGTTTGGGTTGCGAAATTAATTCAAATAATGTTTAATGAAATACATATAAAATCGTTATGCAAATTAAATTGGTTTCGTATCAGTCTATCCAAATGGTGACCATGTTAAACTAGTATATTTGTATGTAATGATACGAAAAACTACTCTATAACTATTTAATTTGTTAATTTATCGTGAAACTATACTTAAACGTATAAATCTTATAAGATTTGATAATCATCAACAATATCTGTTATAATAATATTATTATTGGTAAAAAGAAAATAATAATTTTAATTTATTTTTGCCGCGATCTCAAACGGATATGATTAGATAAATGATAGTAAATGATCATTAACGCAGCCATTGTACTGATTATACGAATACATATATTATAATAACTCAATATAAAAATTGTGCATTGTAATAAATATCCTTTCTTTACGTGTAAGTCAAAAACACTTTTTCACACAAGTTAACGAACTTTTAGCCGCATTATGGTGGCCTACATTATGAACGTAAGCCGGAAATAAGCCTCCTGCTTCACGTAAAGATTACATTAATATTTATTTATTTAATCTTTATTATAAAAACTTAGAATAAGGACGGCGCGTGGTTCTCTACCAGTCAAAACTGGTTGTTAATTAAATGATTAGGTAGGTGTTATCGTATAATACATACATAAATATTAAAATATATGGTTAAAGAATCTTTATTCTCATAAGAATTAGAAATTCACTTACATGAGAACTTACATCTATTAAGTTAACACAATTTTCGACAAGCATGCAAGTTGTATAGAATCACATTTTTAAACATTTTACAGTTTATAATACGACTCAATTAGGTTATACGACTAGGACTAATTTTTAAACTCAAAACAAGTCACTCAACTCACAAATATAATATTATATATAACATTAAAAATAAGTAAATATATATTGTTATCATAATTATGTATTATGTCATGAATATCAATATTATTATTAAGACATTTATTGTATTATTACTCGTATTATTATCTTTCTGTGAAGTCCGGCTGGCTAGCTATTACCTTCTATCTTCACACAACCGCCAAATCATCGTGTGCTGGCTAGGGGTTTAAGAGCAAGAACTGTCAGTCTTTCTTCATTTGGCAATGTCCGTGGGCAAAATTTACCACTTGATCGGTTAGTGGATCGGCTATTTATATAAAAAATATTTATAACTATGGAGTGACAGTGAAATTTAGTGATTTAAACATCACGCTATGGCGTAGGATCCATTAGTTGTATGTATAGTTATGAAAATTTATTCGAAAAGTACGTATTGTTAGCAATTCTTTCAAATCTGTAATTTTTCAAATTATAAACAAATTACAAACGAATCATCTAGGCAATATGAAATATGTATATGAAAAGATTTTATCATAAATCAGGTGCATAGTAAGGTGCATAGTAGAGATGCACCTGATTTACCATAAAATGTTCAAAGTTATAAAGTTTTAGTAACTCATAAAAGAGTTATAAAACAGATTTTCATACATCTTAAGTTTCATTATAATTCATGAATTAAGCGCTTAACTTCACAATAAAAACTGAAAGCAAATTTTAAAAGTAACTATGCTATAAACTCAATTTACGTAATCCCTTTGCTTTTATATTTTACGAGATTCTCCTTAGTAAATGCTAAATATTCATAGCATACCTTGCCATCGATTTATCGAGCTAGGAGTAGAGGTCTTAATTAACTTCAAAGCAGACAAGTATCAGGCTACCGAGGAATATATTTCATCAATCATAGTTCGGTTGATTGATAATGTAACGTGAATTACTGATAAATCGTGCTGCCAGCCAACAGAATGCTCATCTCAATTTATTTACATGTGTTTGTACTACTTGTTGATGTTGCCAACGGTGAAAGATATTTTTGTGAGCCGGCGCGGAAGATACGGAGGTAGCAAACGTGGATATGGCAGTTTCTACATCGTATCAGTGTTTAAATACCATTTAGAATTATGCTAAATAATCCCATTAAATTGTACCTTCTCACAGGTGCATTATTGGCAATTGGATTGAAGTTTGAAAACTGCATAACAAAAAATTGCTTTATATTTTGTTCATGTATTGGCTTACTCATGTTTATTTTTTGTCGGCGACTCCGAACTAGTTTCGGACCTGTCTGAGGTCCTCCTGTCTTTCCTTCCGATGTAAATGAACAATGCACTTAGACATAAATCGTTCAGTATTAAAATAGTTTCGTATTTTCCTCGCGGCTATCATAATTTTACAAAACCTACGTTAATAGTTTTAAAATTTGTATCTTTTATAACAGTAACTTATAAACTAACTTTCGAACTCGTATTTTAACTTATACAAGTGACTTCACAAGTCCTCTAGCCTCTTTATTACTTGTGGTCAGAATGAAGTTGCAATGTTAACATTTAAATTAAATGATGCCCGATATAAGTTATTATTTCATTTGAAAAGGAAAGATTGAATCCTGAATGTTTATCCTACGTTTTTTAATAACGCTACAAGCTCATAGTCCCACACTGTGTTTCCTAATATCGTGGATTCCATAGAGAATACACATAGACAAGAACATACACGTTCAAACTGAATACTACAAAAATTTTAACTCATTACTGAAAATTCTGCCTCGCTAGAATACAATCCAGGATCCATCAAATATCGGTCCAGCGTGCTGAAAATTGCACAATATGGTTTGTCTAATATTATTTTATCATATTGAATTTTAAAACATTTTATAAAAAATAATTGAAAATCGTACTCTTTTTTGTTATGACAATGATTTACGATTGTCCACTCCATCACATATCAACTTCATGACACCGATCACAGATACGCGCGCTAACGAACCGTCGGATGTGATTGAAAATCATCGTAGAGGAATGATGTCCTAGACGGAAGCCATTATAAATCATTCTCGGACAGTAGTCCATACATCAATAAGGTCGATTATTTGATAACTTCACACAACACGGTTAGACTACCGGCACTTATCGGACTTACCGAATCAGTGCAACATGAAAAAGATAATTATAATTTCTATTAAATATAATGTTACTACGTTTTCGGTAAAGTGTGAAACTCGTATAAACAAGCCTATAATATATGGATGATCTAAAGACAAATTGTTCCAATACCAGACTCGTCAGTACTTTCAAATCACAGTCTTATTATAGACGTTTTGCTAGCTAACAAGAACATATTTATAACAATAGCAATGCGGCCTTTGTTCTCAAACAGATAGTGAGTTGAAGACCGATAATAAAAAGCAGCCATTACTTAATTAGAGATTTGGTAGATAACCGAAGCAGGTGTAGGTAACCATCAAAGATCACGATCAACGACCGGACATCAATTCGTTACAAATTTGACCATTTAGTTACACCTCGTTGAGTCAAGGACTCTCCAACTCATTCTACAATACACAATAAAAAGGTAAAAAAAATGAAACAAATTATCCGATTGAACCTGTTCTGTATGAGGACCCCTAAAGAGCGGGTTTCTGTTAAAGTGAACTAATTTATACCCACCTGTATCATAAACAATATAAAGGCGCCGATATGGGATGTTTTGGAAGGCATTAAATATTTTATTGGATAAGATACAGCGTTCGACGTCGTTTAAGAATGTTACGTCGTAATCTTTGTTTGGAAGTGTAAATTTAGCTTTGTATAATAATCATGTAACACTGATTATGTCTTTGTTATTAAAAAGAAAATCGCATTGTTTTGAAGTGTCAGTTGATTACCTTATTAGAATATAACTTAAGACTCATTTAATACGACACGAATTACGAATTATTTCTTCGGTTGTATTTTTTTTGTATACTGATAACATTGAAGGTTAGGAGCTAACTGTATACGAGTAGCGAACATAAATTAGTTTCTGTGGGCGCCCAATATTAGAAGGTCCTATCGACTTGGCGGTGGCTCACAATATTCCATTTCGTTTGCCAGTGGGGGGTTCGAGCGTTTCAATCGTTGCGACAATTAATCACAGTATAGCAGTGTCATCCGGTACCGCTCCGCCCGACAATGCCGACGAATTTATAGTACTCTCTTTTACCTTTTTTAAACAGTAAACATTGCATACCGTTGGAATTGAGACAATGTCTAACGATTTCGATTTATGTAGTTCTATGTGCTACGAACTTGTGACAATCGCGTTACCTTTTGAAAAATATTTTTTGAAATATAATTTTAGTGGGAAATTTTTTCGAAGCATTATTTTCATTTATATTAGCTATATTATGAATACTTAATTATTATCTTGAATTAATAATTATATCCACATACATAAATCATTAATAACATTTAAAGAATACATTAAATAAGAATCTTTAGTGAATATGTTTTTCGTCTTTGTTATCGATTGTATTGTGCAATGGAAGGAACTATTAAAAAATAAGAAATAAAAACTTTAAGAATAATATGTTAAACCTCCGTCTAACAGAAGAAAATAATTTTAGAAGGCACCTGTTCTATTCTCTTTGAAGACGCTTTGACGTTTTTTCTAAAAGATTTTTATTGCATGATTAATTAAAAGTGATTTAATTTATTTGGCCCTTCAAGTTCCATTAAATATTTCATTACATGGTTTTTTTTACAAGGTCTTGGGTTCGATTCTCAATTATTATGGTTATTAATACTTAAAAACATTAATACTAGTTTAATATTCGAATGTTTGAGACCGTTGTTTCATTAGTTTTTAGTAGAAATGATAGCTCAAATCTAATACAAGTTAAATCCTTATACTGTCTCACCTACAAACAAGTAGCGATTTACAATGGTTTCCAAAGACATATAAACACATAATAATGTATTTTAATTAGAGTAAATATGGGTATTATCTGTCATAATCTCTATAATTGCGTTAGTTAAAATGAGAATGTCAAATACCGTCCATCAAGGTAGTGAAGTATGAATTTACATACTTCTGTGTCAAGATCATTTGATATCTGTACTAATTATATGAACTGAAAAATCAAGTGGCTCATGAAGTCTTTACATGTGCATAGCAAAATACGATTAAAAATTATGTGTTAAAATAAAAATACTATATTTTGACTTCTGATCACATGTTAGAAAGACTTTTTAGGTGTAAATAAAAAAAATGCCAAAAGTCATTTCCTGAAACGACAGCTAACAGATCAATTGATTTGACACAGATTAATAACAACTTACTGTCTTGAAATTGTTTAAAAAAATGTATTTTTAACCGCATGTTATCATGGTACTGACTGACAAGATATTATTGCTGTTCAGTCGGGTCACTTTAGTAACTTATATCCTAATGAAAAATGAAAAACAATCGTTATCGATAGTACAAACGCCTTTTTCTTATCTTAAATAATGTAATCATAATACGTGTACTATACTAACTGTTACAAATAAGTTATGCATTACAAGGGTCCAACTTATTTCATATTGTAATTATAATAACTTCAGACCTTAAATATAATTCTCCTTGGAGACTAACTTCGTCCATACAGTTCTTATTTCACTCGGAAAAAAAATTCTCATCAGATTTTTATAATACCCCAAAAGTAGTATTAGTAGTATAACCTCAAAAAGAAACTAAAAACTCACATTATATCGCTGACAATACGGTCATTATTTTTAATATTGAAGCAAGCGCCATCAGGCCACGTCCCGTCTGACCCCTAATATAATACTTTGAGGACATTTGCCAAAGCCTTTCTTTATATTAGTCCGTCTACTTCTGACAAGCTTGGATTCATTCCAGAACATTTGATATTTGAGGTTATTCACGCAGAAATAATTTATTAGAAATGTAATATTGAAAATAGAACAAACTTATAATATTTAAGTCAAAAATTAATAATGATCTTATCTAATAACTCGGGTTCTCAAATTTATTTCAACAATTATTTTTGAGATTCAAATTTTTTTAACATCGTCTTAAGTTAACAAATTGCAGGAAAGTTACAAATTATGCTAAATATTATAGTAATCGGTTTAGTGGTTTCTTGTAAAGCCCAAACGGACAGACAAACAGGAAATAATTTTTTACCTTTATATTGACTGTTATAGATTTGGCTTTAAGTAAGGCAAATTCCATTTCCAAACCATAACAAATTTAGAACAAAATAATAAAAGCAAATGTATAACGCTGAATATAATAAAGAAAGAAATAAAAAGCTTGTTTCTTATATGGATTGATTTGAAATAATGATCGAATTAAACCTTGCCAAATTGATAATAATGTTATAATAAGAAACGCGTTCTGAAGGTAAGCCTACGATAATACAAGCCGAATGTTCATGCTAAATAAAATTACATCGAGTTACGGTTACTGAATTCAATACGTTTTATTACATGAAGAGTAGATAACCGTAATATTGTCGAATTAAAGTGTAATATTCCCAGTTTTAGTGTCGTAATTTGACGACGAAAGGTCCTTGATTCGATCCTAGCAAAGCAAAAATTTTAACGGTGAGTTTATATTTCTGTTTTCGGTTGGAGTTCGTGTGTCGTTATCTTTGTGTGTTGTCCATGGCCCTATCCGAGTATTATATGTATAGGAGCTCCTGTATAGGAGCAAAAATAATATATTTTCGTTAGTCATCCCTTTATCTATTCTCCGGCTATGCCCGATTTTTGATCCGAGTGATTAGACATAAAAACCTTTGACAGTTGACTAAATCCAATTAATCTACTATCATGTAATCATTTGATTATACCATTTGGTATTACTCAAAAAACTTACAGTAAATTTTGTGAACTTTACTTCACGTTCTAATGATTAAAGATCGTTTTATAATATTTAATGTTATATGGCTGTACTGCCAATTTCAAATACCGACATATCTAACGTGTGTCGAGCTTAAGGTAGATGTTTCGAAAATTTCGGATCATTTGTTATATGGACGTCTCGCAGTGAAACGAATCTAGTGAATTGTAAGTCTGTTTCGTTTGTTAAGTCATTTTTGATTTAATTGGTTTACTATCTATGAGTCATGATTGACAACTATTAATACAATTAAGGTCCCGTAATATAGTTCGGTAATTTAAGAAATAGGCTTGTATCCATAAAAAATGCAGGCAGTATAAAAATATAGCATAATTTGCCTAGGTATTCTATATATTAAATGCTTTTTTTTTGATTCTTGGCTTTTGTGACCTTATTGGAGTGGCCTATAATACAGACTATAATCCCATGCCGGGAGACTGGGGTCGTAAGAGGCGATAGAAGTCAGTCTACTTGGTAGGGCTTCACGTAAGGATGATATTGTCAATGTTATTATAATCAAATACCGCTAATTTGTATAGCTTTTAACGTCTTCCGACATCGTCCCGTGAAGAAATCATATATTACCATACAGTTACAAAGCAATTAACCTACTTTTTAAAACCAGTTTCCGCTAATTTGTATAGCATTACAGCATCTACCGATATCGGATGTGTGAGAATGCCATTCAAATAGGCCACGTCAAACGATCTAGTAACTAGACTTAGATTTCGGAGAGGCTCGTTTCATGAAGTAGTAAGAAGTAGTAGTAAGTAAGATCGTTTGAGGTGCTACCTAGTGCTAGTAGAGTTAGCCGCCTACCGAATCGTCATGTTCTGGCTGGGGGCTTGATGGCCAGTATTTTCCTTCTTTCTTCTCTCTTCTTCTTTGGCCGGCCGCATCAATGATGCCTTTAGTGTTGCCGATGTCTGTTAAAATAAATTAGCAGCCGTCGTTAGTGTTGGCGTCGCAGCTAAAATCACGTCTGCGCAAAATTTTGATATTGTCCATATTGTTAATTGTTAATATTTAAATTTAAATCTACTGTTTTTGGTTTGTTTTTGGTTTTCCTCCGAATAAATGATTTTATTATTATTATTATTATTATTAATAATAACTGGGAGAAGACACTGACGCCCGAATCGCAGTTTCTAACTAACTCGGGTGTCAGAGGCTTCAAATATTTGTTGTGTACTTAATATGGCAACAAAGTATTTTTTATGTTTATGTTATGCGATACGCAAAACAAGTCCACGTTATTACAAATATGTCATATAGGAGATATTTGAAAAAATCTATTAGTATTTATTAAACGCAATTGATACTGGGACGCTTATATTATTATATATTATAAAACTATGGTTTGATAAACTGTTTGTATATGGATTTGTTTCTTCGAATTTCGGAAACCACTTAATATGATGTACCTACTGTAATATATTACTAGATAACATTCAGTATTTGTTTTAATTAAATGTTGAGTTTATAACCATGTAACTAATGAATGCTTGTTTAGATAGACAACATTGTATTTTAATTCAAATATATTCAGTGAATAAACATAATAGGCAAATAACACGTAAAAACGGCCACCAATTGAAATATAGATACATGATGTATAAAAAAATTGTTGAAACAATGAAAACATTAAATAAATCAGTTGTTATTTGGCAATACGGTTCGTTACCCCGGCTTGTTTGTTGGAACATGCAACGGTTTGAGGTAAAACTTATTTGTTTTATTAATTGATAAAATATGTGCAAACGAATATACGTTTATAAAAATCCCATACAAATTGTATTTACAAATCCCTTACATGATGTTAATTTATAAATCGTATTTTTTTATTGTCTATTAATTTTTTTTTAACGCCACACACTTATAGCCCCACACTAGGATACTCTGTGTCGTGGGTGCCATGGACAACACAGAATGACATATACACACACCCAAACCGAGAACAGAAATTTCAATTCATCATTTAAATTTCCGCCTCGCTGGGAATCGAACCCAGGACCCTTCGAACGGCGGTCCGGCGTGGTGATCATTACGCCACACGGGTCGTCATTG